>JAVQJL010053095.1:0-12243 GCA_036024295.1 Nannoperca obscura
TCACTGACTACATAGGCTCAGGATTGGATGGGAATGTCTTCTGTCCAATCCTGAGCCTGTGTAGCTGTCACGTGTAAAGTGAACGAGAGCGGTGAACTGCTGAACTGGATCATCGATCGGTTCCCACATGACAGCTCCACAGGCTCAGGAATCCTGAGCCTGTGGAGCTGTCATGTGGGAAAAATGAAACTCATACATTGTGGCGCAATGCGCATGTGCGGCCAAATGAACGACTTACTGAGTCTCTGAGAGGAATAGTTCATATTAGTTCATAGGAAAGAAGTAGTTCATTGAACTACTTACTCATGAACTACACATCACTAGGGTCAAACTCATGGCCTAATAGTAATTATTTTGGTGTGAAACTCAATTTATTCATGACCTGCAATTTTAACCAATTACGCAATTACTTTTAGCTAGCTATTCCAACCATTTAGTACTATTAGCTAACTATTTGAACTTTGTATTCATTATTTTTAATTATCTGTTTAAACCATGTATAGTGTTTATCTATCACCTTTAGCAAACTCTGTCAAGGGTGTTGCCATTACTTTTAGCTAACAGTTCAGACTTCTCTGCTCACGTAAAAACAATAGTTTACATGTCAGTTATGTGAATGTTAAATTCTCTAATTTCATTCTTTTTTCAAATGAGTTAAGCTAATGCTTCTCCCCAATCTTAACACATAGTACCCCTGGTTGGGGTTGGGGATCACTCACACCATGACTAACAGGTACAATCATTTTAAGGAACATTAAAATCAGCGCATCCTGCAGGCTTAAGGTATACTCTTGGCGTAATAATTATTTTGGTGTGAAACTCAGTTCATCCATGACTCGCAAGTGACTCACTCAATAACAATACCTGAAACAACAATTGTGGGACTATATGTGAGTTAATTTGATTTTATTTTCAGCTTTAAATTCTTGCATTGGTTAGTCATAGACAAAGACGTGTGTTATGCCAGTCGCAGGACCCGAGAATGAAATAGTAAAATCATGGCAGTGGGCTGTGGAGGAAATGAGTTTCCTACTGTGTAATTTTCTGGTGAGGTTACTGTGAGCCTACCTCCCACAGCCTCCATACATCATAACCCAACAACGTCAAAAGAATCCAAGCTAGTCTGGAGACTTCACTTACACATTTGAGGTATTATTTGCAAGAAAACATCTTACTCAATATCTGAAATCCAGACAATAAAAAACAAGCAGTGAAACAACAGCAGATAAAGTCTCAGGTTTTTATTTCCGATCTACTTTGAACTTCAGATTCATCACCATGGCACCAGAACAGGAAACAGTTCTTATAGATACTAAAAACAAAAGTGAGCACTGTTCAAAAGAGAGCAACACTGTTGGAAATCAAGACGTGATTATTAAAGTGAAAGAAAAATGAAACAGCAGGTAGACAACTTAGCTACGTTTTTTAACTTCAGTGTAGGATTTGAGAACATTTAAACCTCACAATCGTCTTTATATACAGATACTTTACTGTAAAAGAAACGTTGAGTTTAATTGTAACCATCCAACAGCAGTGTTTCATTGTTAATAGAATATATGATTTTCTTTACTGGTAAATTACATTTCTACAAATTGAAACTAAACTGTACAAAGCCCACGTAGGCCTTTATTAATATTCTCCCAAAGAAAAAGTTGAATTCTTAACACGGGTGCTCGCTACAGTTCAGCTCCATATGTAATGATATGCTGTACAACAAAACACACACACACACACACACACACACACACACACACACAAACACACAGACCTACGTGAACACCCTCACACACAGTTCATCCATACAAGAAGCGTTCGGGCGGTGTTAACCACCGAGCAAATGAGGGTTACAGGTCGACCACCCCCTTCTGCCCTGCACAACACGGCAGCTATAAATAACAAACCTTTCATTCTTTCCCACTTAAACCATCCTTTCAGTCTGACTCACAACAGGGCTGGTTCGCCAAAAGTCTGATTTTAGCATCAGCCCCCCTCTTCTGATTTACTGTAAATTCTAAAACACCAATCAAGACTTAGAAAATGACAATCTGATGACAGTTGTGGGGTTTCTTTGCTTATGTTGCCGGATAACCGTCAGTCCAATCTGATCAAACCCCAAGCACACAATAATACCCAAGGATACATAATCACCTTTAACTTTGACTGTTGCTTATTTAGAAAGAATTAAGACTGGAACCATGTTTTAAGGTGCTTTAAAGAATATAGAAAATGTATTTTTTAAGGTTGCTTTTGTGTTGTTTTTGAATAGGAACTAATGAGTTCCCCACTAATAAATGATGTATTGACTTATTTAAATTTCTAATTTGTAGATTTTCTTAATAAGCTACCCAGTAAAGTCAAAAACAAGCTAGATATATCAACAAATTGAAATATATATATATTTAACTTATCACTTATAACATGATATCTGAGAATTGACCTAACATTACACACACACACATGAAGATAAACTGATGGAAATTCAAAAACTCTCTATTCATATCACAAGGACGTCATCAATCATCAGAGCAACGTTTCTACAGTAAGTGTAACATACTAGCATTAAATAATGTGGTTTTAGTTTGGTTTACGTTGTAGCAAATGACGGGTGACATGTCGGTCTGCGGCGGTGTCTTCCCGGCTCAGGGAGGCGGAACCGGCAGCGTCGGCTCGGCTCTGTTCCCTGAGCTGGAGGGCACGGTGCTGAGCAGCTAGGTCAGGCTCAGCGCTCCCCTGGACCTTCATCAAAGCAGCGGTGACGCCGGGGCTCCAAATCAGTCTGGACAGAATGAGAGTGAGACACACACACACACACACACACACACACAGTTGGTTGGTCAGGTTTGTCCCAAGAAACTTTCCACAGCGTTTCATTTCCCACTAATCACGCAGATCTAATCCTTCGTCGGGCTGCGACACCCTTTTCCTGACAGGGCACCTCTGAAAACCTTGAGTTTGACAGGAGCCGGCCCATTTTTAAGATTCACCCTTTCATTGATCTATTTACTTATTATATTTGGAGCCCAAGTGATTTCCTGCTCCCTGATGTTTGTCAGTGTCAAATGTCAATGATTAAATAGGTTTTGAAGCTTATTATCCAAAGGAGGGAATGATGCAGTGGGACAGAACTGTTTCTTTCTAATTAAATAACACCAGTCTGCTATTATTCATCGCCGTATATGAGGTGGAAGTTGGTGTAAAGCAGATCATAAAGCCATGAGTAGAGGTTGCGTTTTACTTGATATAAAGCCCACGCAAGAATGCAAAAAGAAACACAGCAAGCAAATACATGTCCGCATCCACACACACACAGTCATCAAAACGCCCGCTCTGATCCAAAAAGACCGCGTGCAGAAAATAATGAAACATTGCAGGGATTCCAGAGCTGTAAGGAAGTGGCTAGCCGCACCTCAATGTATATGTGGCAGCAGCGTGAGTTATTTCGAGGTGGTGTAGCGGTGAAGCACATGTAGCCCCAAAAAGCCAATTAGAACAAGAGTGATAAGTTAACTCAGATGTGTGGGACTGAGAACACCGAAGAGAACACAACATGTTTTCTTTCAAAAAGTCTCATTATAGAATCATTTGAAGGTGGTTCTTTTTTGAAGTGTGGCGAGCAGCAGGTGTCATTTTCTTCATGTTAACAGTGTGGTGTGCTGCTCTGTCTCCTTCTAAAGATCTTATGAGCTCAATTCACGTTTAGTTTTCCAGCCTCTAATCTCTAAGGAGCCATCTGTGTTCGGCTGGGCCCTCATGATTCAAAGCTCTGCCCTCAGAGCTTTGCGTGCCGGACCGGATGTTGTAACTCCCCCTGTACTTCCTGTGGTGCCACAGATTGAAAGGTGCCACTGAAAACACTCGCTTTCATGAACAAACGGTATCTGCGCTGAACTTCCGGCCCTTGTAGCTGTGCCACCGCCATACCTCACAGTCTGTAGGTCTCCAGCCGACCGCACCAACAAAAAGAAAGAAATAAATCACGGCAACGCGCATTTTACTGGAAGAACCTCAGGCCTTGGCCCTGTTTCCCAGCCGCGATGGAGGCGGGCAGAGGCTGAATTACGCCCACTGGTTCAAGAGGAACCCACGAAAGCCTCTGTGGCCGGCTCGTGGTGAAACATCAACCGCAGACATCACATCTTTTCTGCAGCCACATCTCTAAATATTTGTCAACTTAAGAGTTTTACTTTCAGACAGCCGCTAGACACCGGTGGTGGATCTGGAGACCGATCCTGCACCAACAATGTCACAACTACTATTTACAGTTCATAGCGTCGGGTCTTGAAAGAAGAAACTGTGAACTTTTGCAGCAATTTGAGATATTTAGCTGTCAGATTTGCGTCATTGCTCCAATACAAAATTACTGTTAAAGGCACCGAAAGGCTATTTTCTCAGTTAGCTGCTTACTCTGAGGGATGGATTCTTTCAATCTGGCAAGTTTAAATAATAAAGTTGGTTTTGGTTATTTCACGTGAAAACACAAATCTGTATTTGTGTTTGTTCCTCTGCTCTCAGTTAGAAAAAGGTGACGATTTAGCAACGTTCGAAACACCACGTGATGCTAGCCGTTGGCTTTGACTTTATCAACAAATATTTAACGTGGTAAAAAAAAAACTACGAAGGATTTGAAAGCAAGTTTTCAGGGGCTTTAATAAAGTTTTCATGGGGACAATTTTGTTATGACATTATGTTTCTAGAATTGCATTATTTTGAAATCTGATGCTAATATTGATGTTAATACCGGATCACCACCTCCAGGGAGGTCCGTGATCATCGAGTGTGATTATATTCACAAAATGGTCTCTGCAAGCTGTCATTGCGTGTGTGACGCAATTAGAAGCGCCTCGAGTCCTTATTTGAGGCATAAAAAAAAACTGCAATCTGAATCACATCACAGTAAAGACGCCTGTGTTCCTGGCACTTCTCAGCCGAGCCAAGACCGGGACATACAGTAAGCGTGTGTGTGTCTGTACAGTCAAGATTCAGACGGGACATTGTTACCGTCTGGGCAGACTGTCAACTTTGGGCTATGTTCCTCCCTCCCCCCTCCGGGGCCTCTAATGTCTGTCTTCCCCCACAGTCCAAGGGATTAGACAGAGAAAGAGGGTCTTTTCTTCTGGCTGCTAACTACAAGACAATCGCCACAGCCACTTGTTATTCTGCTCATGGTCCACGGAGTCGGAGGAAGGACTTCCAAGCAACGTGGAAAGTCTCAAGCAAACAGGAGCTCTTGTATCGCCACCCCACCCTTGAGAACAATCTCTTTTTGCAGCCACACAGCTGCAATCTATTCAACATATCTCATGCTGACTTCTAGCCAAAGATACTTGAGCAACTTCTGGTCCAACACAATGCTATCAATCACGCGCAAATACAGTGTTTAAGGGGTGTCAAGACCAAGATCACCAGCACTCTTAAATCAACAGCATGACACCAGGACGCCTCTGTTGCGGGCGATTGTTGGTTCTGGAGCTCGACACGATGAGGTGACCTAGGAACGTAGGAATTAGGGCGAAGCGTCAGTGGGTTTCTACCTTTAAGACAGCAGGAAAATGCCCTCTTGCTTTCTTATCGCACAAGAAAACAAAGACGAGGAGGGGCTGAGGGGAAAAGGAAACAAGTGAATCTCTGCATGAGCTTCTGAGGAAGTCTATTTAGGAAATGCACTGCTGTGGAAGAGTTTGTGGAGTTCTTGGAAGCCTTTTAAGGTTCCATGGAGGTACGACAAAAATATCAAACAAGAACTATGTATTCGTTGGGATTTCTTTGGTTGGCTCAAGCTAAACCGTTGGCCGCCAAATCGACAGGAGCCACGGGGCCGCCCCGACCTTGACAAATCATCACCCGCTTTTGTTTTTCTTCCTTTACGCCCACGACTTTTGTTTGGCCAGCAGAAGCACCGGCGTCAGCCAAGGCTTTTCTGTCCCTGCCACGATAAGTTTGGGCTTCCCTGCCTCTCCTCGGGGAGGGCAGAAAATTTATGACGAAGGGGAAGTGGGCGGCGGTCCACACACACCGCACGGTTGCCAGGGCAGCCGGAGAGGATTGACACATGACTAAGCATCCAAACTGACACCTCTGTGTGAAAAGTAGCCTGTGAGTTGACCTTCAGAGTGTGTTCTCAAGGAAATGGGAAAATTGTGTTCACTCTGGCTTAACCGACACGCACCTACACCATATTCACTTCCCCTGAGACTTTATTCCACACTGCAAACAGCCAAAACTGTATTTCTCCAAAACAAACGATCAAAACAGAGAATATATTTATATTTTTGGGATGGAATGGCTCCATATTGCCAATGAAAACACGTCAATTTTGGTTTCGACTGCAGTATCTCGACTGCCTTAGGCCCCGACACACCCAGCCTACAGTGTGGCTCTTGGGCACCACTGTATATCATTATCATTGGGCTGCAGCTCAGAGTCCAGTTGCTGCTTTTTAATCAGAAATATTCTCAGTTTGTATTATATAGGTAGATAACAAGATGGTTTGAGCACATTTACAGTGGCATGCAACTTTAACGTTTTTATCACTTATTTCCTCTCCCTTGGGTGCAAAACATACATACTGTATATACTGTGGCGGTCGGTTTGTGGTTAACAGTCAGTTTAACTTCAGCTCCACTGTGTTCATCAGCTAGTTGCTAAATGTATTTATTTTGGTAGCGTACCGTTTTTTTGTAGCTTCCTGAGAATATACGCACTTGTAAAAGCTGACGAGAGCAGTGAGAGTGGACCACACCAAAAAAGTTGTGGGTCGGGAAAAAAAAGTCTCTGGAATGCTTTGTAGAGGGGAGTGGAACTGCAGAGTCGGGTGATAATTTTCTGTGGGGCGACCCTTTTTCATATACATGCAGTCATGTGATCAATTTTTAGTATTAAAATATTGACGGTGACATCTTTAAAGTACGACTTTTAACAGGAATATTCAAGTTCTCTGAGGTTGGCCGTGTCGGGGTTCGTAAAATCCCAGGATGTTTTCTGTGCGTGTAGCCAGAAGAAATGTGAACAGTTCATCATAATCACTACAACGACAAGAGGCACTCGAAACTTGGCCGGCGCAACAGGCCACAAGATAAACAGTGCACTCCATGTGAGTGTTTTTCTCCCACAAAGACAGAAACGCCCGCAGAAAGTTGAACAATCTTGAAATGCTCTGCCTGTTTTTCGGATGTTGCTGCCCATTTTAACGGCTCTGCTTCTCGTTCGTACAGTCAGTCTTCTGCTGAAGTCTGGAGCAGTTGGGATCAACATTAGAAACTGCTCACAGCGCTTCTCCTTCACTTTCTTCACCCACGTTTTCCTGAGCTACAGGGCGATTCAGTACTGGCGAGGGGAAACCCACATCCAGATACTCACATTAAAGGAGGCACAGTATTGTTTTCACGACACGCTATAATTTACTCTTTTGCAAACGTCCCCTTAGCAGTTCCCAGAATTCCTCTGGAAAACCACCAGCGAACGGGCATGACCTCGTTGCGCAGGGCTGCTGCAACCGCTGGCATTTCACCAGCACCGTGGTTCTTTTGTCAACAAATGGCGGCGGTGGGAAACTGTAAATGCTTGTGAAGCGGCTATATCAAGTAATATAATAAATAAAGTTTGGGCTCACCGTCGGTACAGATGAAGCACTTGCAGAGGCACACGCAGAGACACAGGAGGAGGACGGCTGCCACGCCGCACACCGACAGGAGGACGACCACGGCTGGACCCACTGCGGCACACAAACAAACACACACCCTTAAACCTCGCAGCGCCGTTTATGTCTCGGAAAACGACAGCGTATAAAATGTGTGACATCAAAGCGGCCATAATTACCCTGACTGAAATAGCCGAGGATACACACATGTGGAGAACAAAAGGCCTCTTTCTGCTGCTGCCTCGGCACCAGGGATGGGAAGTACAACTGGTTTTTACACATGTTGGCCACATTTTGAGACAGCACTGCTAGGTTTTATTTCTGAGCACCTAATTTTCCTCTAGAGGATCAGTAAAAATGCATCTTTACCTTATTACCCGCTGTGCTATTAGTTACTGCTTTCTATCAGTAAAAATATTACCCTTGGGACTTGGAAAATGGCAAAGAAAAGGTGCAGACTGGCAAACTGCTGGGTCTTTTGTGGTTTGTGGTTTGCTAGATAAGATGTGTTGTGCAAGCTGTTGAGAATGTATCGCATATTTATCACGTTAGTTCCTGTTTTTTTCTAGGAAAAGTGGGGGGGAAAATTATATATATATATATATATATATATATATATATATATTTATATCACTGTATTTTACATCACTGTATTTATTCAGAAAATAGGCAGAATACACTGACAACATTCACTTTGGTTAAAAAAAAACCTCTATAAGAAGATCTATGAGCTCCTCACTGTTTGTGTTGAGGGCCACCGTGAGGGGTTTCTCCAAACCCTGGTGGTGCACGATGCACTTGACGGACAGGTCACTGAGGAGCCCCGACTGGAAGAGCAGCGTGCTCGTCACCACCGTCGTGCCGTCGCCCTGGTCGTAGGCAGAGGAAACGGGCGGGCCGAGCGTTCGGTTTTCCCCGTCGACATTCCACATGACCTCCGCGGCGGGTCGGGCCCGGGCGGTGCAGTTCGCCTCGGTGACTCCTGGGGAGGAGGTCACGTAGCTCACCTCTGGTTTGGGTAAAACTGTTGAAAATAAAAACCCATTTGTGTTTATTATTCTTTCTTAAGCATCGTCACACTGTCACATTTTCATCATATATTGTTTTTTTTGTTGCTTTTAGACTGAGCCTGCCAATCACGGTGACACAGGTTGTCCCCCGACGGAAATCAGAGGCAAAGCAGCTTTCACTAACTCTCTTGTTGCGTTTGTGTGTCTCCGTCTCTGGTTCCGTCGGTTTAGACAAAGCTTGTTAAGCAGAGAAAGGAGAAACACACACACACACACACACACACACTGAGGGCCTTGTGTCTAGGGGAACAGTGAGCCACTCATCCCCTGGGCTTTATCCCAAATTAATCACCCCTTCCCCGACGGTGACACGGTTCCGTCTGTCAACATTATCACTCCAAAAACGCACACGGAGGAAGATCAGCAGCCACTCGCACTCCTCGAACGTCTGATTCCGACTTCTTGGAGGGGGAGGGGGGGCGTATGCAAAGGAGGACGAGGATAAGTGTTGGCGAGTGTCAGAACAGTAGTTTAATGGCTAGAGCGACTCCTCACCTCAGGGTCGCTTGTGGTTTATTTATACACGCCACTTCCTTTTCCTGTGTTTTGTGTGGAATGCACACACACACACACACACACACACACACACACACACACACACACACACACTACACATTTCCTCACACTACCAGTACAGTGTGTGTCAAGATCATTTGGAAAGGAATCCCTAAGGTATACAGAATCACTTCGACACTTCCTATACAAGTCAAAATGCAGTTTAATACTGATTCTTTGTCCTGTTGACTTTTGTGTATTTGTATAAAAGACAGTCTGGAGACTAAAAACAGGCTATACTGTATTTGTCCCTATAAATATCTACATTAAATAATAAAATGTATAAAGGTCTATGTCCAAGTGCACCTAGAAAAGCTTTGCTAAAGTGTCTGCCATCGTATTTTAGATGATGGATTAACGAGGAGTAGTGGAACGAATTAGTCGTACGTAGCTCCTTCCAAAATAGCTTCAGCAAACACGATCATTTATGTTTCGTATTTGATATTTCCAAGAGATGGCTAAAGGGGCACCAACTTCACATGACAAAGCCCATTCAGGTACGTTGGCTTGGGCTTAAAGACGACAGAAGGAGGCAGAGAGACACTGTGGAGTTGAGCGTTTCAGAGCTTGACCAGGAATACCTGCTGAAGATTCAAACAGGACAGTAGCGAATGATATAAGTGTGTTTAGTGCGTGATTTACAATGCACGAGTAAGACAAGAGATGGTGCGCGTGCGCTCACCGTAAACAGAGAGGCAGGCGGTGGCGCTCTTGGTGCCGTCCGGGTACGTGTGGAACTCGCAGGTGTAGCAGGCCTCGTCCTCCGTCCTGACCCGCTGGACGGTCAGCTCGGTCTCGCCCAGGCTCCAGCTCAGGCTGACCCGACCGGCGAACTGCTCGGCCACGCTCTCGCGGCCGCCCTTGGCGTAGGAGGCCACGGTGGCGGTGTCGCCCTGCTCGGCCGTCTTCCTCCACAGCACCTGGTGCACCCTCTCAGAGAGGCTGTACCTGCAGGACAG
The DNA here is from genome assembly GCA_036024295.1 of Nannoperca obscura. Lineage (NCBI taxonomy): Eukaryota > Metazoa > Chordata > Actinopteri > Centrarchiformes > Percichthyidae > Nannoperca > Nannoperca obscura. The sequence continues at coordinate 10,221 of JAVQJL010053095.1, forward strand.
GGTGGCCGGCTTCCCGCTCACGGCCGTCTTGTTGCCCTCCAGGCGCACTTTACCTGCGACAAAGGAAATGCTGCTGAGAGGTGGTTGTATGGGATGTGGGTTTATTTCTGCTGGCATCAACGTGTACAATGGAAACTTTACAGGACCGCTGCTTGTGTAGGAACTGGAGCAAAAGTGGGCAATAAAAATGTGTGCGTGTGCACGTTTAATAGAAACAGGAAGTGCCAAGGCTAGCTGGGCGGGCGGGCTTCCTCCCCTGCCAGTTCAGACCTTAGCCCACTTCCTCCTGTCTCACAAGGGTTCTACTGAGAAAAACAAACACTCTCTGTGACCCTAATCAGGACATGCGCAAACTACATGACTCGTATCAAGCCACGTGGCTGCAAAAAGCTTTATTTTTGTGGAAAGAAAGAACAGAAGTTCAAATGTCAGGGGTGAGCTGCAGCGCTGAAAAATACTTCTTGAAGATAACTTGCTCTTTAAGATAATAGAAGTTGTGAACCAAGATCCCAAAACAAACAAAGAAACCCGATTTATCACACTGGAACATATTATTAAGGGACCCAGAATGATCTGAAATATGAATCAAGTTGTTAGGCACAGATTCCTGACACAACTGCGGTCTGTAAAGGCAGCTTTTAGACATTTGGAGCCAGACTGACCAGTGACGCTGACGCACGTCCGGCCTTCCTGCGTGCCCCTGGGGAAAACGTCAAAGATGCAGCGGTAGCAGCCCTCGTCCTCGGGCCGCACCTTCTTGATGGTGATGTAGCTGGCGCTGTTGTGGGAGGCGGCGAGCTGCACGCTGGGCTCCTGGTGGCTGAATCGGACGGGGACGCTCTGCTCGTACGCCAGGAGGACCTTGTTGTGCCGGTCGAGCCAGCGCACCTGCCGCACGGTGTCGCCGGCTGCCGTGGTGACGTTGCAGCCCAGGAGGAGGGGCCGACCCGCCTCTGCCCTCATCCTGGCTGGAGCCGTGACCTCACCTGAGTTCACATCATGTTACATTTAAATTTCGTGCAGCCTAAAATGTTACATTACTGCACTACCCTATATACAAAATTAGTCCACTGGTTCCCAATCTGGGGGTTGGGGTCATCATGACTTGCAAGATGTTTAATGGAGAAGGAAAGAAGAAAAATACATGTTCTGATACACAACATTGCATTCATTTGGACTTTTCTTTAATGTCCAAACTGAGAGGTTTATAGAGGAAATGTCCCTTCTGTGTTTTTTTAAATGCAAGATCTTGTCAAAAGTACAAATATCAAGTATTGTTCGGTTCTGTACTGAAGTCACTTCCCATCACTGCTGAAATGAATCCAAACTGTAGACTGATGAGACAAGTTACGGTGAATTTAAGGAACCAGGAAGCGCAGACCGGACGCAGAACGTACCTGAAACAGCCGTTCCTGCTATCCAGAGCAGCAGACACAGGGGCACTGCGGGTCCACGCATCGCACACTCGGGCTGGGTTGCACGCTTAGCCAGAATCACATCCAAGCTGCAGCTGCAAACACACACACAGACACACACACTGCGTCAGAGAACTTTAACTCCAACCACAACCTAAACCTCAAACTAGTTTGTGGCTACACGACTTTTCAAAGAGGTTAAATTAGCAGAGAAACTAAGAAGTGTGACTCAAGAGGCTGTGGTGCTGCTGTACCCCCCCGTCAGCTGTCCGGTGTCGTGGCTTGTTGAGCTGCTGCTGGTCAACACAGTCGTAGCTGCATCTTGCTGGCACGCTTGTCTGCAGTGATCTGAAGCCAGAGGATGACATTAGCGATGACAGAACCGACTCACCATCACCGCAGAGTGCACTGAAGGAACGGTTCGCTTTACAAGCCACCGCCACGGCCTACGCCACGTGTAGACAACCAACAGCAACAGCTGGTGATCCCAGATTCAATTCAATTCAATTCAATTTTATTTATATAGCGCCATATCATAACAAAGTTATCTCAGGGCACTCAATCACATGGAGCCGGTCGAGACCAACTTCCACACACACAAAGACCCA
>JAVQJL010053096.1:0-15576 GCA_036024295.1 Nannoperca obscura
AACAAGACAAGAAACACGCATCAACAAGACAAGAAACACACGTCAACAAGACAAGAAACACACGTCAACAAGACAAGAAACACACGTCAACAAGACAAGAAACACACGTCAACAAGACAAGAAACACACGTCAACAAGACAACAAACATGGCGTATACGTACCAAAATGGTAAAAAGGCCAAACAGGGACGCACAGCGCGGACAAACGGCTTTTCAGTACGTCCCAGAACCACGAACCCAAAACAACAAACCAAGAAACCCAGAAGGAAACAAACACAGGTGGAACAAAACACACAGGTGAACTCATCACACTCATCAGGGGAAACAGGAAGACATGAACCATGGTTTACAAAATAAAACAGGAAACAGATCAACAGAACCAATCTCGAGACGTGACATCAACACTTTATTAACCATCAGTTCGATAAACGCTGTACTTTGAACAGTAAACGGGGCTTTTAAATGAAACAAATGTTTGAATATTACTTTAAATGATAAAACTCACACATTTGAAAGTAAGCAGTGTCTCCATGAGAAGATGACCGGCCTGTATGATACCGTCTTATATCTGCATGCTAACAGCAACAAGCTAGCTGCAGATCTACCAGCTGCAGTGGTCAGTATCTCCAACAAGCTCACGTTTACACCTCAGCGTCAGCTAAACTGTGTACATGTTGTTGTTTTCCACAGTCTGCAAATAGAGATCCAGACGTTATGGTGGCGGGGGGAAGACGGTCAGCAGTGCAGGAGTTTAAACAGTCTATAAAAACATGCACGTTGTAATCTGAACTCATGGTTTGTCATTGTGTTTGGAACTGCAGATGATAATAAGTGGCTAAATGTGGAGCGTTTACATGATGGACCTGCAGTTTGAGCCCGTATCAACTAACGTGCATTGTAAATAAAGAATCCAACACTACATCAGGCTGCGAGGACACTTGTTAGATACATGCACTGTTGGTTTTGGTCTGTGTTACGTCCCCGTTTGTGTCTTGAGACAACAACACGAGTAGACGCACCTGGAGTGACCACAGAGAAGCCTGGCACGTAACAGTGTGTGTGTGTGTGTGTGCAGGAAGATGAGTTTGAGCTGACGGACTTTGAGGACTACGACGATGAGGACGGAGACATCTTCGCTGACCCGGTGCTGGCATGTGGAGTGTGTGTTTACCCCGCAGCCTGCAGGGTCATCTACAGCTTCCAGGTAAGTGACCAGTGACACGTGCACCTGTGCAGTTTGCAGCTGGATCGTGGGGTCGGGGCTTCACGCGGCGCCAGAACTCCTTCATTTCAATTAAAACAAGTAAAACCAAGCAGCTCGCAGGTTTGTCAGCATCTCTAATCGCTGAGGTCACGACTTCTTCTGTGGTTACACACTGACGCATCGTCAAGGAAGAGGAAGAGGAAGCTAGAGATAGATCTTATCTGTGTAACTAGACGAAGCTTATTGTGTTCTGGGTTCACAACAAAGCTGCAAGAGTCTCTGGGACCAGGGTTGTGTTCAGTCTGAGAGGCTTCATCTACACGAAGGTACAAGTTCTCCCTGAGGAACAGCAGCTGGATTAACACTAGACTGGGGTCTGGGTTCTGTTCTGGTTCTGTTCTGGTTCACCTGTTGATCTCATTGTTGTTGTTAAGATACAGGAAGTGTTGATTTAGTCAATCAAAGTTACAAAAGCATGTTACTTCCTGTAGGCGGGCCAATCAGACGAGCTGTCAATCAAGCAAGGGGAGGAGCTTCAAGTGATTGAGGACGGAGACGTGGAGGACTGGCTAAAGGTGAGGGCTGCCTCGCTGCTTGTTGTCTGTTTTTGTGCCTCTACTGTGTCTCACCTGTTCCTGACCTGTGTCTCACCTGTCTCTCACCTGTGTCTCACCTGTTCCTGATCTGTGTCTCACCTGTGCCTCTCCTGTGTCTCACCTGTTCCTGACCTGTGTCTCACCTGTCTCTCACCAGTGTCTCACCTGTGCCTCTCCTGTGTCTCACCTGTTCTTCTCTGTATCTTGTGTGTTCAGGTGTGCAACTCGTGTGGTCAGGTGGGGTATGTTCCCGAGCGTTACGTGCAGTTCCTGTGCCCACCAGCAGAGGTCAGCACTCAGCTGGACGCTTCTTTCAGCTCGGCCTCCTCCGCTGGGAACAAAGAGAGCAGCAGAGGTGAGCTCACGTTCAGCTCAACAACTTAGATGTGACCATATAGGCTTCGAGTCTTTACATTTGCTTCCTGCAGGTGTCGCCAGAGCTCTGTACTCCTACCAGGCCCAGACTGCAGAGGAGCTGTCCTTCCAGGAAGGAGCCCTCATCCACCTGATGCGCTGTGCACACGGAGAGGTGTGTGTGTGTGTAGGTGTGTGTTGTGTCCATGAGGAGAGGTGTGTAGGTGTGTGTGTGTGTGTGGAGAGGTGTGTAGGTGTGTGTTGTATGTGTTGTGGATAGGTGTGTTTGTGTGTGTGTGTGTTGTGTCCACACGGAGAGGTGTGTGTTGTATGTGTTGTGTGTTGAGTGTAGGTGTGGTGTGTGTGTGTGTGTGTGTGCAGGTGTGTTTGTGTGTTGTGTGTGTGTGTTGTGTTGAGGTTGTTGGTGCTTCATACCTTCCATCCTTTCATTTACTTCGTGTGTGTGTGGATGTTCTGCAGGTGGATGATGGTTTTTGGGAGGGAGAGCTAAACGGACGGGTGGGCGTCTTCCCATCGTTGGTGGTGGAGCTTGTGCACGATGAAGAGGAGGAGGAGGAGGAGGTGAGACTGTATTTTCTGTATTGTCTCCTGAATAATCCTGTACATCCAGACTTTAACAGCGATCACATGATCACATCACACATGTCCTCCTCTTTTCTGCACCAAGCCTCCCTCCTCTCGTCCCTCGCTCCCTGGCTGCAGTTCAGCGCATGATGCTGCTGCGCCCCCTGGCTGTGTGGAGGACAAACAGCAGCTGTTTCCTGCAGGGCTCGCAGGCGACACAGCAGGCGAGTGGAGTCAAACTTTCCTCCAGATACCGCAGAGTTTCTGTCTCTTTATTTGCTTCTATTCACTTCAGTTTTTCCTACATGACGTGTTGGTTAAGGTGGTATTGCTTGTCTGTGTGTCTGTTGTCCCATCAGAGGCTGGAGGCAGCGGCCACAAATCTCCAGATCTCTCCAGCAGTCGACTCAGACCAGTACGTGCCCTTAAAAAAAGACTCTTTCCCGTATTTATGAATGTATTTCTGGGGAACAGGATGCCTTCAAGGACAAAGGGGATAAATCAGGCCTGGCTTACGATCTGTACTGCAGCCAGCCACCAGGGGGTAACACAGCTGTCATGTCGTCCATCTTTATATCTGCAGACTGGTGAATGCTTACTGTAACCTCTGTGCTGTTTTGTAGTGTCGAGCGCCGCCTCCACCTCCAGCCCCGAAGCCTCCACCTCAGGCTGAGACTGCAGCCGCTGTGCAGGTGCACAAGGACGCATGACTTGTTGGGACCACAGGAAACACTTGGTGGTGTTTTGTTTGTTGGTATTTGTGCAGGTTGTCCGTCACGTGTCACGTCAGAACAGAGGAATAAACAAACCAGTTATAGCCGTTAGCTGTTAGCACCACTGAGGACATTTAGCTCAGATCTAAAACAACACGATACAGAAAAGTTCTTCACTTCTTTGTAAATGTTTCTGTATATTTTGGTTAGTCTTTGAAGTGATATAAATACTCATCACCACAAATAATAGAAGAATAGTATATTGTATTAAGTTTACCAGTAAACATGCTGCAGTTACAGTATTTCAAATAATTATATTTTGAATTTCCCTGTTTTTGTACTGTATTTTATAATTAAGGATTAAATGAATCCTCATTGTGCTTTATATCAACAGTCTGAGTATTTCTATATCATGTTGGTGTTTTTTTTATTATTCAAAACTTTATTCAACAACAACAAATAAAAGAACGTCTCCCGTCCGGCACAAACAAGTACACAACACAATCAATAATCAATTAATAAATGCAACATGAGTTCTAAATAAACTGAGAATATAATGTGTACTATAATACAAAACTAGTTAGATTTTATCAAATTATGTTTGTTGCTTTTTTAAGTATATTATTAAATAAAGAATTTATATAAAAAAGTAAGAGATTAGAGATTTGTTGTAATAATAATTTCTAACTTTAAGGGTAAAACGAGAAGGTGTGACATCAGGTGTTACTACCTGATATCAAGCTCACACACACACACACACACAGGTTTGAAAAGCATAGCATTTTATTTAAAGTATGATACAGCTGCATATTTACAAGTCAGCAGCACGTGTGTCAAGCTGTGCAATAAATACATTATACATGTTTTTAAAAAGATCAATCAGTCCAATCGATCACATCTGAGGATTTATAATTATACTGATTATGGAGAATTATGAGATTATTTTCTCTACATCATTAAAAGCCATCATTTTGAATTGATTGTTGCTGGTGTGCAGACGCTTGGGCTGATTGGGACGTCACGTTTAAATGAAATATCAATGTGCAGATTCACAGTTAGGCCTTTACATTTAGCATACATCTTGCTTCATCTTAAACTTTGCTTTGTTTTCTGAACTAGTTTCAAGTAAATGTACTTAATAAGAACGTCTGACCTCACCCAGTTCCCTTCAAAGGAGCCTATTTCTTGCTAAAGAAACACTAGCATGTTTTACACTGGCATCACCAGGCAAAATTACTCTGCATACGAGTTTGTCGACTGACTTTGGACATATCAGTTTAGCATTATATCTTAAAATCTTGTTTTTCTACTTATAAAAAGTGTTTTTTAAGATGCAAGTCAGCTGGTGTCACACATTTTCTTAAATCAAATGACTTTATCTCGACCCCTGTGGTCTTCCGTACTATGATTTCATGACTCGGCAGCCACCAGAGTGGTTTTTAAATGTACGACCTTGGTACTCTCCCCATGTTTTGGTGACTGCGTGCACCTGGCAGGACAGATGTTACATGTAGTCACACAGAGCTTCACACAGATCTGAGTTGAATAATATGGCTACTGATAGCTGCACCATTACATCATACCTCATATCTTTACCTTATTCTGTATCTGTAATGCAGCGTTCATACATGATGCATTTAGTACATTTTTATAGTTCTAAAATGGCTTTAGATATAGCGGATAAGTAAAAAATCATGGTCCTTTTAAGACATTTAGCAGTGTCATTTACAAGATTATTACTTTCAACAATGAATGTGCTGAAGAGTAACACCAGCTGCTTGTTAACAGAATGAACGTTGATGGAAAGAAGCAGTCTGGGAGCATATAACCTGTAGTGATGAAGGTGGGTGATGGAAATACTCTCAACATGTGCAGGTGTGATGGGTTTGGTGACCAGCAGAGGGAGACACACCACATGTAATGATCACACGTTGAACAACTTGTAATCTAAACATAGCGGAGATGTCTGGAGAAAGATGGGAAAGTCCCACAGACCAGAAGACTGCAGGCTCCCCTGGTTGGTTTCCCACAAAGACCAGGAAGTGACACCGACCTCCGACCTGAAGCCTCTGAACTGCGTCAGGAGGGAGGAGCCGGGCTGAATGCCAGCGTATAGTGATTATCTTCTAGGGTTTAATGTCACCGTGGTGTCCTGCGTGGTACGTGTGCGGCCTTGCTATTGGTTCACCCTCTCTGCAGCTGACACAAGGAAATAAAAACACACTCACCGCCCAATCAGGGGCAGCAGCCTCCCCCCATAACGCCACCAATACAAGCATTGATCGTCGTAGAAGAACAACAAAGAACAACTCGTGTGCTTCTTCTGCACTTCACCTCGGTCAGCGTCCGACTCCCACAGCTTCATCTGCCTGAGGCCGACTCCTGCACCTCCCATGGGTGGCGTGAGCATCCCGGCGCTCCACTAGGGGCAGTGTATCCTCAAAGGCCTCTCAGTGGAGGCTATCTGGGCGTCCACTTGGACCTTTGTGCAGTCAAATCAGCTAGTGTTGCAGTCCGGGGCGAGACCCTCAGGCTGGTCGGGGCCCAGCTGGGACTACATCTCACCCGTATGGCCTCCGCCTTGGGTTTCAACCAATAGCAAAGCCCGTTGGAGGGTGGAGCACGTACGACATAGAAATAATACTTCCCTAGATTGTTGTTGCAAGGTTATATAATGACCTTAGTTTTGTATTTAGAGAGTATAGAGACAAACTGTCCAGTTAAGGTGAAAGGTGAAGGTGTGTATATTCTTTATATTGTATATAACGTCTTACACGTGACAGAAAACATATATATAACCAGAAAAGGTGTGACAGTGAGTTCTACTGTATAATCAAATGAGGGGAAGGGAATAGTTCTACTATACAATATCACCTGTCTCTTATGTGACACAGAAGCTTTAAAACACACAGTTTCACAGCTTTAAAGGACTGCAGAGCTTCATGTGTCTGTGGTCTGGGAGTTAATTTCATATTAGCGACTCTCGTGGCTCGTACTACTTAATAACACAATCATCAGTACAAAGTCTGTGGCGGCCATTCGCTGCGTTTTGCTCAATTTATGTTGAACATGTGATAGTCGTGCATTATTACAATTCACTAAATGGGTTCAACTCTTATTGGCCGAGCTGCCATTGGACAGCGAATGTTGCTCCTCTCTCAGGATGATCAATAGATTAGATTAGTGATTGTCAGCCCTAGCCCCCGTTTACATTAACAAATAATCATGGCGGTTATCAAATCAATAAATGAAATCACTCAGCTGTGGTTAAAGACTCAAATGTAATCAGTCTATTAGCAAGTCAATCAGCCAGTCACTTAGAAAACAAAGTTTTTACCTTCTTGACTACAAATCATGTACTTTAGTATTGTTTCCCATTTATCTCCATTTATTTCCATTTGATTCCCAATTGTTTCCCATTTGTTTCCATACATTTGTGCATGGTATGAAAATCTTTAAGCTTTCTATCAAGCCCAGTAATCGGCATTTTTTTCTGGTCTATCAATTGGTTGGTGGGCTTACCCCTTTGGTCCATGCTGAAATATATTAAAATTATTGGATGGACGGGTTCGCCATGTGGTGCCGCCAAGTGGTTGACATTTGTTGTTGGTTATAAGTCTACACATATACCACAACTACTGAATGGACTGTGCAGAAATCTGAAATCTGGTGCAGACAGACTTTGGAAAAGTATCCTGATAATGGTTCTGGATGGAAAGTCACTTTGTCCAAAACTCTGGTTTATCACCAAAACAGACTTCAAATCAATGACATTCCCATCGGCCTCAGCTGGACTTTGAGTTTAGTCCTAATTAGCTAATGTTAGCAATCTAACATGACAAAGTGCTAGTAGCCTGGCTGTCACTTATTATATTGTATGTGTTGGTGGCCCAATGGTTGCCCTTGAAAGTTGAAAAAACATTAGTTAGTCTGGTTTGCAAGATGGTTAGCCATGATGTAAAGTAAATGTGATTTGTGATGATACATCCCATCATCCTTTAGATCTAGCAGTGGAAGAGTATTGGCAGTACAATCTCGCTGCAATATTATTCGATTAAAAGGTGTGTTAACTTTATTATTACTACATATCTTTTCCTATACACCTCTGAGTGGCGCCACTCTGCACTTATCTCGATTTTCAGGAACGAATCTCTGTTACGAATCTCCTTCAGAGGACAGTTTGAACTCCTGAACATCTCGATATGAGACACCACCTCTCGATGTTTCGACTACACCTCCTCCTCCACCCTCTCTGCTGCTTCCACCTGCATCACTTTGCAGCCCCTAATATCTTCCATTTCCACCATATCATCCTTCTCTTGGCTCACCGTTGACCTAACCTGTGCTCCAGGTGTCTCTCCAGTTTGCCTCTCAGATTGTTCAACACAAGCAACAGAACCTCCTCCTCCCTGACCAGCTGCTGCACTAATTCTTGCAATTTCTGATTCAAGTTCAGAAGTCTCTCCTTTCTGGTCTTTCATTGAAGTAGAAATGTCTTTTTCCTCCAGCATAGTGGCAACTGAAAACACCCTCGTGCTGTCAGGGCTGGCTTTGATGATGGTTACGCTGCTCACTCTGCTTCCTTGAGGTGAGGACGGGGACAGTCTTTCTTTAGAAAGCTGATCAGTGGCAGAAGAAAGGGACAAACCTTTAGAAACTCCCTCAACAGGTGAAAGTGTAGCTGTTTGGAGAATCCCAACCCTCTTAATTTCTGTCTTTTCTTCTGTCCTTGGGATCCGGGCTCCCTCGAGCTCTTGTTCATTTAGAGATAATGGACTTGAAACCATATCCCGTTTGGATGATGATGCTACGGACGGCAGACTTTCTGCCTTCAACGTCAGACGAGGTGAACTTCCAAAGGACGGCTTTCGGTCATCTGGGGACGAAAAGGGAGTTTGTAGTGATACTGGCACAGTGTCAAGTTTGGGGCTAGCGCTGAGAGTAGGTGAGGGGGTTGGGGCTTGTAATAGACTTTTTCCAAAGGATGAAGATGGAATAGGGGATTGGCTAGATATCACTCGGCCAGATGGGAGTTTGGGGCTTGGAGTGGCCGATTTTGCAGCCTCCGATGGCGTTTTCCTTGAGCTACGTTTGGGGCTCTGTGTGAGCGCCAGGGGTGAGGTAGGAGTTTTTAACGAAGAGGATGAAGACGTTGTCGTTATTAGAAATGAAGATGGAGGGGATGAACGTGAGCTTAAAGCTAGGCCAGCACCAAAACCTGGTTCCAGATCTGTGCTGGAGCTCGAGTCAGGTGGACTTTGGGTCACTAGAAAACCTGTGCTAGAAAAGGGTTCAGGTTGACCCATAGATCCAGGCATGGGAACAATGGGCGTAGAGGTCTGCAGTGGTCCAGGATCACACCCCTCTTCATTTTTTAACACCTTGTCCTTGAGATCTACTTGTTTCTCTATGGTCTTAAATGTCTGTCCAGACGAAGCAGGGGGGGGGATGGGAAGAGAGCTGGGGGCAGAAGGTTTGACCACAAGGTTCATACAAGGTTCAGGACTGGGCCCACGTTTAGAGCTGTCCTCAGGAGCAGAGCAAGAGTCATGGGTCTGATTCTTACTTTGGGAAGGGGGAACGTTCACAGAACCTGAGGTTTTAGCCTCACGTTGAAGCGAAGCAGGCGTTTCACCTTTTGAGGCCTCAGTTTCGGGTTTGATACCAGGTTTGGCACCACCTGTGCTTTCTGCCTGCAGCAGTTCCTCCAGCACTACAGGTTGCTGCTGAATAGCCAATCTAACAGGGTCGATCTCCCTATAGGTCCCCTCTCCTAACTTACTGCCAACGGGGTCACTGCCCCGCCTCAGCCCGAATATGGTTACACTCTTCTTGCGTTTCCCAACATTCGGAGCGACCCCATTGGAGCTCTCTGAAGGCGGTCGGACATCCTTGAACATGCTTCTCAGGTTGTACACGCCCTCCTTGCGATCCTCGCTGTCCTGAGACTGGTCCAGCTGGTCCCCTGAACTGACAAATGCATTATGACCTCCATGGAGCTTCTTATCAGTATGCGTCACCCGGAACCTGAAGGGGCAACGATACATTCAGGGTGAAATATTTCGGCTACTCTACCCCAGCGTCTTTGCACAAGTGGTGAAATCGTGCGTTGTTACCTGCCAACAGAGAAGACAGTCTGTTCTCCAGGTCGTTGTTTGGAGCGCGGGGTTCGGCTTTGTCTGCGACCTTTTTTAGATCGGACCTGGGCACAGAGGTGGCAAGAGTTGTGGTCACTGCCTGAGTGGACTGTGTGGTGATGGGGAGGAACAGCACCAATGGACTCCTTACGCAACCTGGACATCAACAGTATCTTTATTATTATCATAAACATTACTAAATATCCTCACTATTGTCGTATGTGTGTAGTTTGAGACGAGGCGAGCTTACCTGGGGTCGTGGCGCACACAAACATTGTGGTTTCCCAACATCTCGTTGAAGGCTTCCATGTTAGCTAGAGGTGACCACGAGAAGAACCCGTTAGGGTTGCACCAATTTGATGCATACTGATCTAATCTGATACCGTCAGGCATATGTATGCGTCCTTTTTGTATTTTGTAGCATGAAAATAGTCAAATCTAGTAATGTTAAATATCATATTAGTTTAACAGAAAACAGTAAAGTACTTTGAATTTTACGTTAAAATTCTTTTTAGCAATTCGTATATTTGTCACCTTCATTTTCAATAATGCATTTGAGGATCTGCTCCACTGTGTCCTGGTTCTCTTCATCCTCATCTGAAACACACAAGAACAACAAACAGATTAAAGCCACACCTTTTAAATACTGCAGTGCTTCTTCACCAAACCCCACACCCGAACTGTCTGTCAACCAAACACTGGCTCAAGGTTTGGTTCGGCAAAGTTCACAGAATTTATAAAAACAGATCCGAGGTTTGGAGATATTTTGAGATTAATGGCATTTCATTTTATTTGGTATTCAGTGGGGGAAATTTAAAACTCAATTCTTGACGTTGTAATCGCCTGTAACTATCTTGTGAGACCAGGCTTGATGATGCAAAACGTGTGCTTTGTGTTTACGTTTTAAGCTAGGCTACACAAGCAACCGAAGACGGATACAATCCAACCGGTAATTCTGTTTGGCGAGTATATTTGCTGGCTTTGTGCTAACTACAGCTAACATTGGAGGAAGTTGTTCTTCTTCTACAACTTGTGCCTCTCACAGTACTCAAGGGCACCACCTGGTGGTCGAAGCCGGACAATGCGCCCACGAACATTAATACGTAACAAAAAGGTTAATAATGGAAATATGTGTGAGTCCAAAGTTTAATTTCAGACACGAATCAAGACGCATCAACAATTGTTTTGTTATCAATTATGAAGTGGTTATCAACTGGCTAAAGAATCAGTCAATGCAGGATGGATAGATAGATAGATGGTTGAATGGATGGATGGATGGATGTACTTGTGATTTCTTTTTCCCTCAACTCACCGTCTGCACTTCCTTCGAGTTTCTCCTCCTCTTCCTCCTCGCCATCGTCCATGTCTCCGGTGCGGCAGCGGTAGCCCTTCTTCTTCAACAGGTGGCAGATGAGGAAGCCAAACAGTCCGGTGAGGAAGAAGAGGAAGACCACCAAGAAGATCATGTAGGACGGGGGGTGTTCCCCCACCCCGGGCGCTTCCAATTCAGTCATGTCGTGGGTTCAAGCTGAGTCACGGAGAGAGACACGGATTAGATTTAATAATGTTCGGGAACCTAAATACTTTAGTTAGTCGTCACATTTCAGACACATAATTACTGAGATGAAAGGAAACAAGATTTCTAAAAACTAAAATCATGTTGCTGTCGTCTTTACAGGAAGTCGAGTCGTCAGTGTGACGACAAACCAAACCACCGTACTTGTAGTTGTAGTTGTTTAAATGTAGAGATCCCAACCAGTTATTAATCCATATCAGTTAACTTTAACAGACAGAAAGAGGGATCTTTCTTTCGTTGACATCCTCCATGTGATGTGAAACTTTCCTTCTAGTGTTTTTCTAGGCAGCCGTAGAAGAAGAGCACAGGTTTGACTTCCACCTTTGAGAATCTGGAGAGCTTTAATTGAACCTCCTCTGAGTAAAAACCTCCACAGAGGAGAAATGAATTATTGTCCCGCTAGCGACTGAACAAAGCTAATGAGCTAACGAGTTCTGTCAGGTATCTAACTAAGCTTGGAGGGTAGGACCCAACACAGGAATAGTTAATACTCTTCAAGGAGAGCTAGACACAGAAAGCACCGTACCGAAGGTAGGGTGGCGGTGGTAGCAACAGCCAAGGCAGTGACATCGGCAGCAAACACTGCAGTGACAATAGTGACAAAACAACAATGAACCCAGAACGAGACAAATTACAGACCAGAAAACAGAAAACACACGAACCATGAATTACAAAATAAAACAGGAAACGGGTCTAAACTTTCAAAATAATATTGCATGAAAACAGAAACGGTCCCAAGACCGGGAAAAGTTTGCCAACTGACTGGGGTCCTCGTTTGCACAAAACCAAACAAGGTGACCTCTGAAGATGTGGTTTCTCTAGATGCCGTCGCCCTGATGATCAGGATATGTCCTTTAACTCTCATGTAAAACAAGCTTCAAGGCACATCCTGTTTCACCAAATCCACACAATTCATTCAAAAGCGTGTGTGCTTAAACCTGCAAATCATTTCTGGTTGAATGGAGGAGGTTTTTACTCCTCAGACAGAGGAGGGTCGATAAAAACATCGTCTCAAACCTGCAAAAACTAAAGTTTCCTGCATTTGTTACGTCTAAGAACATGAAAACAGCTTCTCTGCGCTGGTTCCTTGTACAATATCTTCTTTTTTTTACCTTTATTTATAAGTAGCCCAATGACAGTAAGATTGTTTTCACATGCACATAGACAAAGTCTCAAGTCGGGCCAAACTGCATGAAGATTTTCACACTAAACAACAAAAAAAAAGAAAACTCAACAAAACTTGTCACCTAAATATTAAGAGACAATAATAAGAGATATAAAGACCTTTATCAGTTTGCTATATCTAACTTTGCACGAGCTATAATCTCTGCAACACCTTTCTTTGAGCCTGACAGCTGACAAATACATGGCTCTTACCATTTCCCTGCCCGTCGACGGAGGACACGCCTGAGAACATGTGGTGGTCGGCGTGAAGTGTGCCAACACCAAAGCACGGGAGGCTTTTCAGATTTGGGTGATTTTTTTAAAAAAAGTAAAAACTGTGCATGTTGGATAACGAGCTGCACCCTCCCTCCTCCTTTAACTCCACCTTTTTCTGTCTATCTACAGAGAAAGATGGAGGCGCAGTGTGTGAGAGGGAAGAAGGGGGGGGGGGCGCAAAGATCCCTGATGGATGGTTGGTTCAACACGCAGAAGCCGAAAAACATGACGCAAGTTTACAAGAAAACACGATTCTTTGTAGTTCTGAGTACATGTCACACGACATGTCAGAATACACACCAGCTAACATATAGCAGCTTATCAGTGGGGCCCTCACGCCGGCTTATCACACACACACACACACACACACACACACACACACACACACACTTCTCCCTGGTAACAGCATCTTTATCATTATTATTATGTATAATATTGTTTTTTCAGTCCACTGATCCTCACTGTCTTTTAGGGGAATCTTATCATAATGTGTAGTATAATTTCTGTAGCGCCACCACGGGGCCTGTGAGGGGACTTTAAACTTTAAATACCCGGTATATTAAACCCAACTTCCTGTAACTGTGTGTGTGTGTGTGTGTGTGTGTTCAGTATTCTCAGAGCTCTTATCTGTCCTTAAAACACAGGTTTAGTAGCAGTTTTATCTCCGTCCAACACCTCTTCCTCCCTTTCTCATGTAAAGCTATTTAAAGAGGCAGTGCACACTCAAAGGGGAACCTGGAAACCCTTTTCTTTTTACCAAAACATACCAAAAGTTACAGGTTACAACTGTCCCACACCATTCAGACTCTCTTTAGCACTTCCTGGTTCAGTCGTGCGTGTTTTATTTTGTCTTCCCTTACCTGTTGGTTTTTATAGTCCCGCCTTTCCTACAGAGTGTCTTGTTACACAAAGCATAACATACGTTTCCTGACTGAATCCTGATCTCTGGGCTGTTTCCTTATCTTGTGTAATTCAAGCGAGTGTTAAACGAAGTCCAGGGAAAGTGCTTGTTTTTAACACTGAGTCTGGTGCAGACGGTCTGACAACAGCGTGGAAAGGATCCCTGCAGACGCAGACCTGTTTCCTCTTCTTGCAACAACTCAAATTCTTTACTTTCTGCTTTTTGGTTGAACATAAAGGATGTCACTTTTTTAGCAAACAGGTCTGTCTCTGCAGGGATCATTTCCATGATGTTGTTAGACACTTTGAATAACAGTCTGAACCAGACTCAGTGTTAAGAACAGGCACTTTTAAGGATTACGTTTCAGCCCGTTCACAGATCCCGGTGGAGACTATCTACTGGAACAATTCCAGTCAATTAGACCCCAAAATGAATAAAATATAAATAAATAAATAAATAGTCCCCAGGTTTTAAAAAATTCCCCTTATAAACTCGTTTTTGAGCTGTAAACTAAATTACATGATGAAAACGACTTTCTAATCAACCTGAACCTGCGAGGCTGACAACCGGCTGGGGCGTGTCTACGTCATTAAAATAAATAAATTATATATATATATATATATGTGTGTGTGTGTGTGTGTGTGTGTGTGTGTGTGTGTGTGTGTGTATAAAGATTTTATCCTGAAAACATGTGAAATGATCTTTTAAAATGCATGAACACGGAGCATAAACAGTTGGACATTAAGTTAGTACAGTGGAAGGTTCCCATGGCTGGAGATATTTACCCTCCCGTCCAGCCCGAGTCCGGAGCTCGTGGGACGAGTCGTCGGCAGCTCTCCTACTGACAGTTTGCACTTTCTTATCTAACCGTGACCCAAACCTTCACCTGATCTAAACGACAGGGCTTCAACCTTCGTGTCTTCCCACGTGTGACTGCGGCTGCAGAGATACGTCACGCTGTGACTGTCAGCTGTCCGCAAAACCATTTCCTGTTTGCTTTAAGAGGGTAAGGGGTCACTTTCTACACACACACACACACACACACACACACACACACCATAGTGTCCTTTTAGTTTGTACAGCGTCGTACTAAGAGTGCGAAAAACAAATTTTGGACTTTTGTTTGATGAAAGCGTGTTTGAAGCATTAAATGTTGGGTAGGCAGTACTGTTAATGCATCAGTGGCCAAAAAAAAATCAATAATAATGTGCAGCATATTGTAAATGACCTCTACTTCAGCCCCTCCTCTCAGGAAATCTAACCCGTGACGGGAGATTTTAGCCAATCACAGGTTACTTCAGAGAGACGGTGTGTTCCTATTGGCTGTTCTACACATGCAGACGCGCCTACTCGTCCATTCAGACGATAAAAACCCGGTTCAAACACCTCCTCTGCCTGCAGCGGCGTCCAGAACAAAACACATGGAGCTGTAGACTGTTAACGAGTTTGACGAATCAGGGAGGGACACGCCGTGGCTGGTTACACCCAATCAGGAAGTAGGAGTAGTGTGGACACTAGGTGTAAACATTTTAAAAGAATAATGTAGAAGTGTGGACTGTAGCCACAGACTGTATATTTAAAGATGGACAAACAAAGTGAAGCAAAACACCTGGATCGCCCCCTTGTGGCTGACTGCAGTATAGCTCATAAGCCCCGCCCCCTCCATGTTAGCAGTTGGACCAAACTGAAAAATCTAAAGTACACGTTGAATAAAATGTTATGTCAGGTAGGTCTTATCACTCTGATGTTGGTTAAAGAGTTTGTTTTTCTGATCAGTTTGGTTTTAATTAGTTATTAAAATAGATATTTTTTGTACAGTGGCAGGAAGTGAAGACGTGTCGGCCATCTTTATATGCACTGTGTGGTCCAAACCAGCTTAGAAGCAATATTTATTCTCTATTGTTTAATATTATCTGTTATAAAAGTGGTTTACCATGTGGGGGGGTTGCATGCCATTCAATTCAATTCAATTCAATTTTATTTATATAGCGCCATATCATAACAAAGTTATCTCAGGGCACTCAATCACATGGAGCCGGTCGAGACCAACTTCCACACACACAAAGACCC
>JAVQJL010053101.1:0-10499 GCA_036024295.1 Nannoperca obscura
TTATAGCAGTCATATCTGTAGATTTACAGTATCTACCTAAATATTGTTAGTTACTTTCCATCACTGACTAAATGAGTGTTTCCAATACAGTACAGCCTCTGCATGCTCCGTATCTAACACACTCTCTCTACCATCCACACCACTGCACTCATAAACCGGGCGGCTTTCTCCTCTCCTTCATTTCTCCTTCACCTCCTCTCCCCTTTCCCAGTCTCTGTTTGGTCCAGCGTAGAGGTGGTACTCTCCCTGACCTCCCCAGCCTCGGCAGACACTCGCCACCAGACGGTCGGTCACACAACACACGCTGCACAGGAGCACAGTGTTCCAGGTCACCTCCGCCTCGGCTGCAGCCAGTGACCCCGACAACAACCAGGTGAAAGGTAAAAAAAATGCCTCAAAAGATCACAAATCAAATTTACATATCAGCAGCCATCTTGAAGTCTCCTCCTTGAGTGACTCCAAGCATGCATCAATGTGTCAGCCAACTTCCCTAAATGATGGATCAGAGGTTTTACAGGCTTTACTGTTGGGGACCGTGAGATCTGGCAACACACTCCTAATGAAGACGAGTCCACAGAGACAGAGCCCATAGAGAGGACATTGATCAGAGCCAGCAGACTGAAGAGACACATTACAGAGACTGGGAAAGGTAAAAGAATAGAATAGAGGAATTCCATCGGTTGATTCAGGCCAAAGACTTCATTCAGCTTGTACAATATCGGTGTGCGTGATCTGCCCCCCCCCCTCGTTTCATTCTGTGTGTGTGTGTGTGCGGCAGGTAGGAGGTTATCCTTAAACTTATTAGAGCAGGTGCAGTGCATTGAAAATCTATTCAGTGTTGCTGTCACAGCGATTCTCTTCCATTGAATTAAGAGGGGTCAATCCCACAAATCAGGAGATTACGCTGCAGGGAGATAGGGGACTAACTGCTCAGTGGTGTACATACAACACACACACACACACACTGATGTAGGCCTACGAGTGTACAGAGACAGAAAAATAACATGCACATGCTTTAATTGCCAGTATTTAAATAATCTGCAAATTGCCTCTTGATTTTGATATTTAAATTACACACTGTTTAAAAAAAGGACAATTTTTTTTTTAACTTTTTTCTTACTTGGCACATACTCTCATTCTCTGACCCTCTCTCACACACACACAGTAAACCCTGTGTTGTGTGACCATGCAGTGGTTTCGCTGTAGCCCTGCTGGCAGGAGGAGAGGTGGCTGTGATTGTGCTGAGTGGAACGATCTTGAGTTTGGGGACCTTGGCATTCATCACACACTCACACTTACACAATGCAGTAGCCCTGCGGCTCAGCCCGCTTTAATTATTACACGGCCAGCTAATCAATAGCAAAGAGGCTAATCCTATTTCATCCCTTCATATTCATTTATGCCGGTGTCAGATTTAAACTACTTGTGATTTCCATCATATTGTGTACACATACAGCTGTGTGTGTGTGTGTGTGTGTGTGTGTGTGTCAGAACATTTTTCTGCACATGCATGAGGCTGCTGTTATGCATATTATCACTTATCACTGTGCTGTCAAACCATTTTAAACTTTACTTATACCTTACGATAATCTCATATTTGGTATTTTGATCTTTTGGTGGCCTTTTGTTAAGTGATTTTCTTGATTTTACAATTGTTTTCATTATTTGTCTTCATTGTGGCATTAAATATATTGGCTATAATGTTATATTTTGGAGTATATTTGCACATTCATACAATATATCTTCATTAATAGATACATTGTGTGTTATATGAATATTTGCCCAGTTTGGATATGAGACTGGTAATTGTCTGAGGTATTGATTGTCCTGTTTGAGAGGAGGCTTTGGTATAAAGACGTCTTGTTTCACAGTGTGAATGATGCTCGATGAAGGTCTGTGACTGAAAGGTTTTTGGATTCATGGCTGTGCCCCCTAATCATGCAGTAATCCCACAGAATAGTTAAGTATCCGGTTTATGTCGATACAACCAATCACCTCTTGCATAAACGAGTATAGTCCGAGTTTTATTATAGGCAGATCCACAGACTCCAAACAGCAGCTTTCATGCTTGAGTCTCATCCAACATACAAACATGAGCACACGTCTTGTCGTGCACCTGAGCCTGATGAACGACCCAACATTCCCCGGGTTGGCGCTGCCAGTCACTTTGCAGGACTGCTCGCTAATTAGCTGCTCAGCTGCAGCACATTAAACCGCTTGTAAACTCACCTGCAACTGTCACTCGGGTCCGTTTGGCTGCTTGTGTGATTGTTACTCCTCAGTACCTCTGCTAACAACACGCCGTGAAGGCTGCAGCGCAACTTTCTTTACTGCCTGCCCTTCTTCTGTACGGTGTAACGTCGGTACACCGCCAGCTGCTGTCAATCAAACAGACGACGACACGCCCCTCCTGCGCGTTTACAATTAAGGAGCATTTCTGATATTTCAGTTTTATTAACAATACATTTAATACATTGTACATTTTTTTAAATCAAAAAGGGATGATTTAATGTGATTTTAAATGGACTTTAATATACCAGTTACAACACTTAAAATGGCCTTACATCAGCTCACAACAACTTTATAGTGAGTTATAAATCATTCATTTTGTCTTTATGTGCTTATAAATGTTAAACAGGACTGTTAATGAAAAGTTTGGTTTCAGTGGAGTCCTAGCAGCGAGTATTTAAAAATATTTTGAGTGCCATTATTTTTCTTCCACAATCTAAAAATGAATTATAACAGTTTTACAGTGCAGAAATAAACTGGGAAAATAAAGCTCTAATATTGTAGTTAGTAGTAATAAGTTCTGTTTCCTTTATATTCTGGTTTAGGTCATTTCTGAATGATGAGGCTGCAGCCTGGAGGTCGATGCATGATAGTGGAGACGACAGTGACTACTGTACAGTAGCTCATGTACAGCACTGCGTTGTACTGTACATACTGTATTATATCCTGTCTCCTCCCTCACACCCCCTCGATCACTCTGTAATTGAACTCAATTACAGAATCCAGCCTCTCTTCGAGGCTGCAGCATCTCAGAGGACTTCAACAGAGTCTGCCTCAGCGCTGCATGCGCCCCAAAAGATTCCCCCAGCTGCGTCTGATGCCGTCAGGAATCAATTTACTGTACAGGGCTGACCCCTCCATTTTATGTGTAATGAAATACAATGCTCAGCTGTCAGCACAGACATTTTAATCTCACACAGTGTTGTCACTGAATTTCTTTTGGGGTTTTTAATATGAAATTGAACTGCTGCCGTTACTCTATATCGGATGCTAACTACAGAGGGAATAATGCATGTGTAAGACACTCATCCTTCTACCTTCCCTCAGTGTATTTATTGTCTATTAAAAGTGATAATAGTGCAACTGAATTATTCTCTGAATTTAATGTGTTAATGTATATTTAATCCTTAGCATTCCCTCTTATATTTCCCCAACATCATTTTTAGTGGTTGCTCTAAAATGAACCCCCACTGAGAAATACTGTGGGAGGACCATGAGAGAGAAGTCGATACGGTGTCAAGCAGAGTTATAAACCTGTGTCCATTCCTATATTTAACTTCCTCCAGATGTACCTAATGACTTCGAGGTGACCTCTTCATCAACCTCTGTACCTGTTTCATCCACCAGATGTGTGCTCGTCTCCCTGGAGATGCTGAATTTGTCACAAACAGATACAAGCGAAAACTATGAAGCACTCTTTCACAAATTCACAGAATCCAAATAGAGAGAGAGAGGAAGAGAGCGGGACTGATGAGGGAGTGATCTGGACCACAGTCAAATGGTCTGACGCTTTAAGTGTTTCCAAGATTAGAAACCAGCTACTCACTTTTTCCTTCAGTCTCTTCTGGTTCATCTCCCTGTCATCACACACACACACTCACACACACACACACACACACACACGTGCAGGCTCTTCCTCTCTTTGCTACCTTGTTATTGTGATCACACATTTAACTGTACACAGAGATGAAGTCAAGACAAACTACTCATTGTCCCTCGACTGTAATTGCTTCAGAGGGCACTTTGCAAATCACGTGAAATATTGCAAACTAAAACGGCTGGTTTGCTGTGATCTATGGTACCAAACACAGAGGCTCAGTAAATAAGGGCTCAGAAAGGCCTTGGAATGACTCATTTTGCCTCACTGCGTGGTTTACAACACTGCTCAACGCCAAAGCACACTTGATAAACACTTCGAGAAGACTAAGGGCAGGGAACTATATGTAGATTATGTAGAAGTTTATCTATTATGTCTTTGTTCACCTAAAGAGAGCAGTTTTTCTCTGCTCAGTGGTTTATGGTGACGTGGCCACAGGGGTGACAGAGAGTAGGGAGGACGACAGTCATGCAGTCAGAGAAACATCAAGTAGATGAACTCACATGAACAAACATACAAACAAACGCAGTGTTGGTACGTGGCATCTTGACCCTGTCTTTGTGTACGTGACCTGCAGTCACCCTCTGGTGTGCAAAGCAGATAAGGGACAACCGGTGCTTGAGGAATTAAAGATAGTGTCCAACCCTGAGGGCCTTTAAATAGACCACACTCATCACTGACCGTATCTCCGCCGGCCTCTTTACACAGCGTGACCCCTCCGGTCTGTACAATTCCACCCCCCCGCCCACCTTTGTTCACCACGTGATGAGTGGAGACTGTAAGCTGTAAGTATACCATTGAATACCATGTATTTTACAGCAGAGGTTATTCAACTTTTCAGCCCATGACCCAAATAAGAAAATTATTGTCTGGCCCCAGGTCTCAGCCTCATTAAAATATATTGGTTTCCGTGACATCCAGGGACCCACCGCCAGCTATAGGCCTGTGACCTGTTTTGGTTCCTGATGTAAAGTTTCAGAAATTAAGTTTAATGAGATACTTGACTGGCTATTATTACAGTATACAGTACATTATCATCCTATACATTTTTATTTTATTGGATCATCAGGTCAGATCAGGATGAGAATGAAGCCACTCTGTTTTACTGACAGATGTTACTGAGAAGTCCTTTCCTATAATCGGCCTCACAAGCTGACATAATAAAACCTATTTCATAACAAGACTAAGAGCACAGCCATGCTGCCACTCTGTGAGGCTGTGATGTAAAGAAAACCAGACGCTTAGAAGGATAAAAGTTGGGGCCCAAATCTTTATTAGTCATGGTAATAATTGGCCAGAGGGTGGTGTCAGAATAAAGCTCTTTGGCAACCCCTATTAGAAGGGCTGGTCATGTTATGAGCATGTAAGTGTAATGTAAGCATGTAAGACGTGTGTGGCAGCAGTACAGAGGTAGAAAGGTGACATGTTGAAGTAGTGTTGGATGAGCAAACATGAAAAATGAAGTAGAGATATGTAAACAATAGTCTCTTTTTCTGAACATTTGGCTGATGTTTTAGTACTGAAAGGTAAAAAAACATTTCTATCCAATAGTTGTTGAGATATTTGGACCAGAGTGATAGACTGACCCTCCCTAAAGCCATGCCGCTAACGTGTCTTTAATCTGTCTGTGAAGCCTACCAACCCTCCTATGAACAGGAAGTGCCCAAAGTTGTTCCGCAGTGACTTTGAGAATAATGCGCTGGCATCATTTGCTTGGTGTTAACACAGAGGGGGCCGGTGCCGAGCTATTGAGTGCTGCATAATTTATTAGATTTCACGAGGGTGATTATTTCAGATTGATCTTGAGTTGTTCTGCTCCAATGCTTGGTGTGAAATTAGTAATGAGCCTGTGGACTGAGCATGGAGCTGGCTGGACAGACAGACAGACCAGAGACATAAAGTCAAGGAGCAATCGCACAGGGAGACACTGGTGCGTTGAATATATGCGTTAACTTGGCATCAAAAGTGCTGAAAAGTGAGATATTGTCAAGGAAGTTTTCAATCACAAATCGACTTTTGCATAAGCCTAGACTTCTCTGGAAATGACTAAACACCTTGGCACCGTCCACACTCAAAAGAGAAAGTTTAATTAAGGAGGGTGCTCGTAGCTGGGCTGGAAGAATGATCCGTATTTACATTCAGAAGGCTTCAGCCATGTCAGACAAAGAGAAGCAGAGAGGGTCCTCGTCTTCAGCTCTTCTCTTTGCCTCGGGGGTGTGCATGTGTGCTCCATGTGCAAACACACTCTGCAAATGAGTGGATGTGAATGGGACAGACTGCATCCCACCGCTGCTACAGTCTTGTCACAGGCACACGGGGCCAAAGAAGGGAAACAGGGAAAGTAATAGGCACAGATTCTTCAATTTAACTCTGTATTGATTTCTCTTGTCTCCACCTCGCCGGTGTCCCGATCCTCCGCTGCAACAGACCTGACAGACAGAGAGGAGCTGTGCCTCAGCTGTTGCATCAGGAAGGAGTTAGTAAGAGATGGGAAGCCTGTGTCAACCTGTGTGTCTGCCTTCAACCTCTTCTGCTGCTTAGTTGCCACAGTATGTATACAGAAGAAATAGCAATATAATACCTAACAATGGAATGTAATGCCACCGAATGTACATGTTGGACATTTGGTGTCAAAATGTGGTTATTTGCATAGCACCGGGTCTACAGAAATATTGTCACTTCATCCATTATTCAAAGAAACACAATCGTATTAGCTGTTTGGAAAAAGCCTGATATGAATAAACGTCACTAGAGTGTCGGCTGATACTTTGCTGAGTAGATCATTTCTCATTTTCAAGGAATCCTTCCTTTAAGTGCTCTCTAAATGTGTTCAGGGACGGTCACACCAGAAAGTAGCAGGAATAGAAGCTTGGTGAAGTAGCCGGCTGGGAACATGCTGGTGCTGGTCAGTCACAAGGGCTCCCTGAGCCTCTTTTTCTGTACGGTGCCGTTTAGGATTGTACATCATTTAATCCAGTAAAGAGCTGTTAAAGAGGGGAAGAAAGCCCTTGCTTCCTCTCTGAGACAATAAAATCACTGAGTTTATTGAAAAGATTTGTACCTCTGACTTCTGTCTCATTACTTCATGCAAACCATTTCTCTTTTGTGGAGCAGTTTATACTCGGAGGCGTTTGTAAAATCTTGCAGCTCCAGTTTAAATGGCCTCTGTGCACGGCCGGAACCTGCAATATTTGAAGCTCACACTGATCAGTTCACTTGCCACGACGTAGGTGCTCACGCTTAACGTGGGCGTGCAACCTCTGGTCGCTTTTGTCCAAGTTTATTCAAAGACGACCGTGCCCTAAACAATGTTGACAAAAAGAGAGAAAAGCAGCGTTACTTTGTTTAATTCTACTAGGAACAAAAAGTAAAGTAAAATATGGAACCAGACTATGTGGTCTCTCTGTTCCGCAGCCAAGTTCAGTATTCAATCACAGATCAGAGCTCAGTCAAGATTACAGTTACAACATGTAGGATACTGGTCCATTTACATTAAAACCAGCTCATCATAGGTTAGCAGCCATGTAGGAAACTGAAGAGTGGAACTGCTCAAACTGCAAGACATCCAACCGAAGTTTCGGGCCAGATCACTGATTGTTCGGACAGTTAATCAGGCGCATGACCTCCCTTAAACTTAATGTCAATCAACAATCCATCTGGCAGAAGTTTGTCTGAATTCTAAAATGAGTTGCAACAAAATGTGACGTGCACACAAGTGAACACAGCACGTAAGCTATGCTAGCGGCCTCGACTTTGGAATCTGTTAAACACAGTTGAAATGTGTGCAGACTTTGTCCCTGCGAGCGAATCCACTGATCGTGGTGGGTCCTCCTGAGAAACACAGAGACGTGAGTTTGATTCTCCGTTTATATTTTCAGCCTCTCCTCCCCCTCAGATGTGTTGCCAGGTTTGCAGATGGGACCTCTCTCTCTGTGTCTTTGTGTGCCAGGCAGATTCCTCAAGTGCTGCTGTGGGACAGGTGTTGTGAAACAGAAGCCACTGTGGGAAGTCTTGGCATTGCCCAGCAGACGTTCCCCGAGAGTTGGCATCAGGCTAACACTCCTCAGCTGCACACCAGCGCTCTGCCAACTCTCTAAAACCTCATGATCCTATTTCACTTCGCGCCACCTTCCTCTGATGTTTTCTGATGTATCCACAGATCTAAAGTAGTAGTAATTAAGTAGTCATTTATTCTCCTCCACAAGTCACAAACCTCTGAATTCTGGGCAAATAAAACCAAAATTCAAGTTCGAGTGATGGTGGCGGCAGGCTAAACAAGGTAGCCAAGGGTGAGGCCAGCCACCCTGCCAAGGAAACTCATTCTGTCCGAGTGAGTCCTCATGGCCATATTAATGTGCCAGAAAAAGGTGGATCGCTCCCTTTGGGTTAGGTTTTGCTCACAAGGTAAGGTTAAGATGGATTCATGCCATGTCATCATGAACCAGGTGGTCATGGGGAAGAGGGAGCTGAGCCTACAGGTGAGCGTCTCAATTTACCCGTCGATCTGCATTCCAGCCCTCACCTGTGGTCATGGAAGAATAAACAAAGCAGTATACTTTGAATAGGTGTCATTTTACTCACAAACGTTTCTTTCTATTAAGGGTAGTTCCACTCCTTTCAAAGGAAGTAGCAGTCTGACTACACCAATATTCTTTCTGTCTCACTAATTTCTCACTGTCATTGTAGAGGCTTTGCCCACCAATCAGCTCTGCTAATTGAGGTGCAGCAGTTAAGGACCCCGGATGGCACACGTTCTGTATATTTCCCGGCCTAATTGTCACACTGATGGCTTGAATGGAGGTATGCAGCACCGAAGACTGATCACTCACTCAACCGAAGACACCAGGGACACACTAATGTACAGAAGGATATAGGAGGGCAGGGCGAGTGGAAGGGAGGGAGAAAGGTTTACAGACTAAAATTAAGAGTTTAGTAACATGATTTTTAAAAAAGGAGCAGGAGGAGGAGGAGAAACAAAAGAAGAAGCTGGTGATGGCTCTGCTAATGATGCTGTAAAACAAGAAGACAAAGAGATTGTAGTTGCTGGGGTACTGCAGCAGTAGAAAAAGAAGATAGCACGACGGGGAGCTGGAGTCAGTTAGTGCTCATGGAGATGTGGTGGGACGCCAAAACAGACAAAAGAAGAAGAAAGAGAGAAGAAAAATGGAAGTGGAAGCAGCAGACAGTGATGGAAAGGCAGCCGGCAGCCACCACTGAAGGCTTAAGTATTAATCTTCCCCAGTAGGAGTAGTAAGGTGGCTATGCATATTAGCCCTGTGAACTGCAGCACCATGGGCATACGTGCCCTTATAGTACCACACACACACACACATACAGTATAAGTACTATTGATTTTAATCCTTCTCCCCACTGCTAATTTCAAGGTGCTTTGTCTTCTTCTTCTTGCTTATTTAGTGTGTGTGTGTGTGTGTGTGTGACGAGACAAGATATGCGGTACCCTCATCCTCACAGACACACACACACACACACCTGCAGGAGCTTGTCAGGTTGAACAAAGCTAATCGACACGTTTTACAGGTGGGTTAGCATGCGTGAGTTTTACTGCCAGCCCGCTAAATGTGAAAATACTGCGCACTACAGAAGTCAACATGTGAAAACTTCTACAGCTCATTGTAAAGACGTCCACCCGCACTGAAATACTTACAAAAGGGAAACCATCTAATCTCTCATTTGTTGTCCCCATTCAGAGAGGCAGTCCTCCTGCTGCTAACATGCTACTAATACATGTGTGTAATCTACATATATATATATTTTTCTACCTGTGCATGTGAAGATGTGTCGTCTATTTGCATGTGTTCTTAAGTTGCAGTGCACTGAGCTCTCAGGGCCACCGTAGCACTGAGATGTATTTCTCACTCACTGTACATACAGAGCCACATCCTTAATAATTACAGTTATATCACTTGTGCTCTCTCTCTCTCTCTCTCTCTCTCTCTCTCTCTCTCTCTCTCTCTCTCTCTCTCCAGCTACCTTCCTTTGTTGCCTCTTCATATCTCCGCCTGTCCTGTAACAAGCTGAGGGCCCATTACTCTGCTAACTGCCTGCTCAGAAGCCCAGCCCAGCAGACACATGCTGGTAGTTTATACCACTCTGTCAGCCAGGGGAGGGGTCTGTGTGTGTGTGTTTGTGTGAATGTGTGTGAGTGTGTGTTTGTGTGAATGTGTGTGAGTGTGTGTGAGTGTGTGTTTGTGTTATGTCAACCTGACTGAACGGCTCGTGTGCCATGTGCTGGCAACTCTCCCCTGTGCCCCACTAACGTCCTCTTTACCAGCAGCAGAAAAATCCTCTTTACACCTCTCCTCTCCTCAGTCCTCTCCCCTCCTCAGTCCTCTCCTCTCCTCGGTCCTCTTCTCTCCTCTCCTCTCCTCAGTCCTCTCCTCTCCTCTTCTCTCCTCAGTCCTCTCCTCTCCTCTCCTCTCCTCAGTCCTCTCCTCTCCTCAGTCCTCTCCTCTCCTCAGTCCTCTCCTCTCCTCGGTCCTCTTCTCTCCTCTCCTCAGTCCTCTCCTCTCCTCTCCTCTCCTCAGTCCTCTCCTCTCCTCTTCTCTCCTCAGTCCTCTCCTCTCCTCTCCTCTCCTCAGTCCTCTCCTCTCCT
>JAVQJL010053113.1:0-22326 GCA_036024295.1 Nannoperca obscura
CCTGGTTCTATAGGAACTGCCTGACAGACACTTGCAATTGTAACCGTGGGGGAGACTGTGAATGTCTCTGTACGTCCATCGCTGCATATGCACACAAATGCTGTCAACAGGGGGTCACAATACACTGGAGATCGCCCTCAGTCTGTCGTGAGTACACACACACACACACACACACACACACGCTCATAGTACGTTTGTCCATTCTCTGTTGGTCAGGGCTGTACCCTTTGATCCACTTTGCATCAGCCAATATTCTGCTATTTGTCGTCTCAGTTACATATAGATCTACTGAAATGCTTCATAACTCCTGAACTGTCTTTCTCTCTTTCAGCCTATGATTGTGAATACTATAATCAAGGTAAATATGAGTGAGTGAGTTATGAGTTTTCAGAGAGCTATTTTGTTGATCATCATTTCCAAAGCCTACACACTCTGATTCCCTGATAGCTTGTCAGCTCAGTAATTTCCTCTTTCTTTCTCTCACTTTCTCACAGAGCTCGGTGAAGGCCCATTTTCCTTGGTGAGTGCTGTTTATAATGACACCATGTTTGGAGCGAATCGCACCAGCAGCTCAGTGTTTCCTCTGGTCAGAGAGAAACCAGGGCAGTTGCCTGCCCCAGGACTACTGTTCAACTTCATGATCACAGCAGGCCTGCAGAAGGACAGAGCATCACGTGAGCATCCACATTTACTCACTTACACAGTACTACTTTGTTTTTTGGGTAAATTAACCCCCATTCCCTTACTTTCTCAGGCGTCCCTGTGGTGTCACTGGAATCGGCAGAGAGACCAAACTATTTCCTTGTTGTGTCAGGGCGCAGCCGTCTTCAGTTGGAGCGCTGGAGCCGAGGGGCGGAGTTTAGTCGCAGGGCAACCTTTATCCAGCACCATGGGCTGCTTTTGCCAGGTCACACCTCATTCGAGCTCGTCAGTCAACCGGGAATCTTTCTGACACTGACACGCTCTGCCGCACGAGCTCAGAGATACGACACCTCAGAGGGCTTCAAAGCCGGCAGCAGCTTCACGCTGGAGGGTCAGAAACACATGCATGTACCCAATATACACAGATACACATATGCATACACACAAAACTAATCTGCTGTTCTTCCTCTCCTCTCGCAGAGAGCAGTTTTGTCATACCTTACCGTATGATGTGTGAGTGGCGCTACCAGGCCTGTGCGAGCCCTTGTGTCCACTCGTGCAGTGATCCAGATGCGACGCGCTGCCAGTTCCTGCCTCCGTAAGAGGCTTGGCTCATTAAAAGCACTCATTATACAACCAACATAATCTATGCTTAACTCAAGTGCTGAAATAGTTTCTGTATGTTCCAGTGTGGAGGGTTGCTTCCCACGTTGTCCCAAAAACATGGTACTTGATGAAGTCACTAGAAGATGTGTCTACACAGAGGACTGTGAGTGTTCTGTTTTTAAAATGCCATAAAGACGTTTTTGTTCTCATATATGATTTACTTTTGTGTATTATTTAAAAAAAAAAAAAAAAATGTACTTATTTTAATCGTCCCCACTAGGTGTGACCCTTCCCCCAACTCCAACGCCCTTTGCATATGTGACGCGGTCCAACAGAACTACTACAGCACCACCAAGAACCACAACCACAACAACCACTACTACTACCAGAAGGCCGACAACCACAACCACTGCTACTACCACAACCACTTCGACTACCACCACTACTGCCACCACCAGACCAACGACTACCTCCTCCACTACTGTCAG
This sequence comes from Nannoperca obscura, assembly GCA_036024295.1. Lineage (NCBI taxonomy): Eukaryota > Metazoa > Chordata > Actinopteri > Centrarchiformes > Percichthyidae > Nannoperca > Nannoperca obscura. The sequence goes on from JAVQJL010053113.1 coordinate 1,737, forward strand.
ACCCACAACCACCACTACTACTCCTACGACTCCCAGTACAACATCAGCCACTGAGCGTGTCACCACTCCGCCTACCCCATCTCTATCTACAACTCTTCCTGTTCCTGTTGTTTCTACCACTCTCACTCCCTCAACCCGGCCACAGACAACCACTCTCAGCACGCCTGAAACGACCCCCACTCAAACTACAGTAACCACAGTGGTCAGTACAACGGTCACCACAGCAACACCCTCCATTGCATCCACTGAGGCCACTACAGTCCCCTCGACTCCTTCTCTTCCATCCCCTACGACTCTTGCTTCCACCACCTCGCCCCCCACTTCTACCTCCACCACCGTTACCACACCGTCAACACCATCTCTGACATCCCCACTAACTTCCACTGCACCTCTTCTAACCTCCCCCTCCTCACAGCCACCACCCACCACAACTGTCCCCGAAACCACCACCAAAACCGTGACCACTCCTCAACCTACACCAGCGGATACAACCATTGCTATAGAGACCACCACCCCAACAGACACCTCAACAGTTGTGACAACCACAGAAACACTTCCTACAACCGTCGAGCCCACCACTGAGCCAGTAACCACAGAAATAATCACAAGCCCTGACACCTCTCCTATAACAGAGGGAACATCGACCACACATCCATTCATCTTGCCAACTACTACCTGCACAGTGAGTGTTGCTGTTCAGTACCAAGCAACAAACAAACGTTATTGATTACTTGCACGAACTGATGTACTTGCAGTGGTTTCAAGTGTTTTCAGTGTCTATAGACATTTTCACAGCAGACATTTTAAATTGTCATTGTCAAAAGCACAGTAATGCTTGAATCCACAGCATGCCACAGCAAGGTAGTTTAATCCTTGAAAGGTTGTATGAAAGGTGCTATATATATAAATAAAGTTGAGTTGAATGATATTGAGCCAGCATGGTCTGAAATGTCAAAATGTCTTGTGTCAGTGAAAAAGACCTTTTCCATTCTTGGAAATGTCATACAAGTTATGAAATACTTATTATTGCTATATGATGATAAGGTATTCAAAATATATCTGTTTATTCAGGTAGGCACGGTGTAATAATGGTTGGATATGGAGACTAGGAAAAAAATAAATGAATGTATAAAAATGCAAATGTCTGTGTTTACTGATGCAAAAAGTGCTGCGACATGTAAAAATGCTTTGTAAAACAAGATGCTTGTTTTTGTCTCCACAGCCTCCATACTCCTTTCGTATCAACGAGTGTGCGGAGCTGATCTGTTTCAATGGAGAGCTGCTGCTTCACAACGCCTCTCTACACTGTCGCTACAACACCACCCCGCCCCAGTGCAGTCTACTGGGCCTGCCCATCGTCATAAACACAGACCCCTGCTGTCCACAGTGGCAGTGCCCCTGTAAGTTTGCTTGTTTAAGATATGATGCTCCTACTGATTTAGTATTGGGCAGTTTGTTTGCTGCGATGATCTGTTTGATTTTATTGCTGCAATTTTGCCTTTTTGCCAGGTCGCTGCACTATGATGTCAGACCTGCGTGTTATCACATTTGATGGCAACAACGTGGCCTTGTATGATAACGGCTCCTATATCCTGGTTAACCTGCCCAGAGAAACTATTATTGGTGCTGTGGAGAAATGTCCAACCAGCCAGGTAACATACAAATAATTAAATATATATTGTATCATAACACATCAGGAAAAAAAAGTGTGTGTGTGAAATTTTTAATTTTCTTTGTAGAGTGTGAACTCCATCAGACGAACTGTAAGTACAGTCTCCTCTCCTCCCTCTCATTCCCTACAATTATGTTTGCACCATAATTAAAAGCTGGTATTCATTCAAAAACATTATCTTGTATCATTACATTTTCTAATTTTACTCCCCTACAGAGTCCTACAGGTGGAACATCTGGCCTGTGTTTTAAGAAGCTGAACATTACCACCTCCTCTTACAGAATCATCATCAACCGCCTGGATCGCACGGTGAATCTCTTGTCCTCATTTGCCGCCAAGAGTTCAACTTATCCAATGCAGCTAATGAAGTTCTTGTGTGCCTGTGTGTCCACCTGTCTCTAGGTGACAGTAAACTACAGACCTGCTAGACTTCCATTCTCCCGTCCCTCTCTTTACGTGGAAGACACAGGCAGCATGTACCTGATCCACACACCTGGTGGGGTCAGCATACAGTGGTATCACAGCACTGGCATCATGGTGCTGCAATACATCGCTGCTTACAACGCATCTGTGCCCACTCGAGGCCTGTGTGGTGAGTCCACGCAAACACACACATGCACACCAGCTTTGACTGCATCAGCACCAGTCTCATTTATCCGAGTGCCAGCTATCAGCACCTAAAGGCTTAGTGTCTAAACAGCAGCATCACTTTGACTTGAGTCATTATGGGATATGACAATTTGAGATGTTGAGAGCCATTTGGTTTAATTAGGCCTTTTCAGACACACACATTATGTCACTCCACATTTATATTGCTCACTGACAATGCACACACACACACACACACACACACACACACTCACACACACCTACACCAAACATCTGTCTCTCTATTATGCCAGGTTGTTGTGATGGAAACCCAGAGGATGACCTGAAGCTGCCCAACGGCACAGTCGTCAGAGAGGTGGGAGACATGATGCTCTTCCTGCAGGCTTGGAGAGTCAACACCACCGATGAAACCGAACACACACGCAGGGTCGGAGACAACTGCACCACCGGGGACTGCTCCACCTGTCTCTCCATGCTCCGCCAGAGAGCCTTCACGCCATGCCACAGCAAGGTAGTTGTATTTACACAGCATTTTACAAGCCTGATCGTAAAGCGTGTGTTTAGTTTCTTTGCCATGACACCAGTACTGAAAAGATAAGTCGATTTATTGCCGAGTCAATGAAGAGAAAATGAATTTAAAAAATCAACAGATTGATGAAAATATTCAGTAGCTGAATCCCTGCACGACTTGCGGCCTGGTTGTGTTTGCAGGTCCCTCCGGACCAGTTCTGCGACATCATGTGGGCGGGGGACCTGCATTACAAGGATCACCAGTGTGACTTTCTGGCAGCGTACGTGGCAGTCTGCTACACACATCAAGTCTGCATCAGCTGGAGACGACACAACTTCTGCCGTAAGGAAACACAGGCAAAGAAATGACACACACGTGCACAGATGTACTCACGTGTGTTTTTCATTTGCTCATGCGTTGCTAAGTGCCTGTCATCTTGTAGCATTGAGGTGTCCCCCTGGTAAGGAGTATCAGCCATGTGTGAGCACCTGCACCAGCCGCACCTGTCTGAACAGAGAGTACTACGAGGAGGCCACCTGCTCCTTCATAAGAGAGGAGTGTGTGTGTCGCAGTGGAACCATCCTGCACCGCGCTGATTCCCCTTACTGTGTAACCGAGGATCGCTGTGGTGAGTGACAGAGTAATTACATGGCTGCGTGATTAAAAACTGCCCTGTCAGAGAGTCTGAATAGGTTTTGGACCGTGCTTTATGTTACTCCTTGACTCACATATGTATTTACTTGGCTCTGATTTATCCAGTGTGCACAGATAATGAGGGTAACCCCCGGGCTCCGGGCGAGGTGTGGAACGGCTCTGCTCGCAGCTGCTGTCTGTATAAATGTATGGAGAATGGCACTGTGGTGGCCGTTGAGCCAGACTGCAACTCTGTCTCTGCACCGCTGTGTGAGAGGGAGGGAGAGTATGTGCTGGATGTGCTGGAAGAAGGAGGCTGCTGCCCAAAGAAGATCTGTGGTGAATTAAAAAAATAGTGTTCTTCATTCCCTTCTGGAGATTGAATTCAAGAGATGGTTCACCAATATCAATATATAAATACTTTCAGTGAACATAAGACCCATTAAATTATCTTTCCTCTTTTTTGCTCAATTGCTTCACTAATTGTCAGAGTGCAACATGACCATCTGTGACAGCGAAGCTCCACCCTGTGATAATGGGAACAGGCTAGTAATTGGTTACAGCGCTCTGTCCTGCTGCCCAGAGTACAGATGTGGTGAGAACAAACTTTCACTTCTCTACTCTTTCCTGCAAAGTTTTCAGACTCCTTGTTTAATGTGAGATTTTACTTTCACTAAATACTTTGCTGTGACTGGTCTTTCTCAGAGTGTGACCCCATGGCATGCCCTCCTGTGTCTGCCCCCAACTGCAGAGAAGATCAGTTCCTAGTGGAGGTCAGGGGGCAGAAATTGTGCTGCTACTCTTACCTGTGTGGTAAGTTTTAATTGTGGTTCACAAGTCAGTCTAAAACTGGAAACAGAAGTCTTAGGCGTGAAGGGTGGCCATCTGCTATGTCTCCATCTCTGACGCCTCCATCAATTACAGCAATAAAACTGAATTTGTTGTTTGTGTCTTCTGTCTGTGCAGTGTGTGAGTCATGTATTGATCCCATTCCAACTTGTTCACATGGAGAAATTCTGGCAGTGGATCTAAATACCACCAACAGCTGCTGTCCACAGTACCAATGTGGTAAGTGTGAGAGTGTGTGTATGTGCGTTTCTGTGTCTGTGTCTTCAAAGTCACGTTTATACTTTCTCATGTGTTGCAGTGTGTGACGTCAACCTCTGCCCTGAATCATCTGTGAGCTGTGCACCTGGTCTCTCTTTGGTTCAAACGTCTGTCCCTGGGCATTGCTGCCCACAACACCACTGCGGTACACACTCATTTACACTAAGAAACACACACACACACACACACATACATCTTATTTGTTTCTAATGTGTGTTGACTCGATGACTGGAATAATCTCAGAAGTTGTTATGCCTGTCACATACTTGCATAAACTTCACGCTATCTCTCTCTTTAACTTTCTCTCTGTCACTCCCAGAATGCCAATGCGAGGACAGCTCCCTCCCCATCTGTCAGGTGGTAAGTCAGCAAAAAGCTGCATCACAAGTCACTGTCTAATCAGGCCTTTGCTAGAAGAGGGAAGAAAAAGTGAGCAATTTCAGTTAAGTCAGCACTCTGTTTTCTCTAAGGGGGAGGTGCTGGTCGAGGTTCCAGACAGCAGGACCAACTGTGGCTGTCCTCAGCATACATGTCGTATGTGTAACGCAAGCAAGCTCACAGACACACACCTGGCACTGTATGACAATAGACAGGCTGCAGACATGTATTTATGTCTACAGCCTGTCACTTGCAGTATAATGATTTATCCTATGGTTGTGCCTGTGTGTGTGTGTGTGTGTGTATATAGAGAAGGCAGAGGTGTGTCTTTTTCAAGGACTAACAGTGCTGGGCCCAGGCCAGTCTCTGGTTCAGTACCTCGAAGGAGAGTTGTGTTACACTGTCCACTGCCTGCATCAAGTAGATCCGGACTCTGGCTTCTACGCCATGGAAATCACCTCTGTCAACTGCTCCCAGAAATGTGGACCAGTATGTATCCAACACATTTAACACATTTTGATAGATTATATAATCATTGTGGGAAGCATTTTTTCCCCCGATTTAATCTCTTCGGCTGTGGCTTTTACACCATACCTCATCCACTGTTTTCGCCCCGTTGTTTTTAGCACCAGGTGTATGTAACATCCACGGACCCTCAGGTGTGCTGCGGCTCCTGTAAAAATGTCTCCTGCACTTTCACCAACGAAAACGGGACTACAGAGCTGTTCGCTGTAAGAACAAACACATCCACATGTGCTAACCAGATCCACCTCAGATTTAGAAAGCAAAATCTGCAGACCTTGATGATGCTTCACTGTGAAGATTGTGACATTTTAACAAACGGCGTTGTCATCACAACACATTGTTCGCCATAAACAGGAAGCAGTTTTTTGAGGGGCTAGGGATGCTTGAAAGCTCACCAAACTTTGCACATGCGTCATCAGTGGGACAAATGTACATCTGTTAAAGGTATTGGACATGGGTGTGGCAAAATGGCTCAAAAGCGCCCTCTACATATATTTTAAATCATAAAATTAGAAAATTTAAAATTTAGATCATCTTCAAATTTGCTCTGTGCCATCTTAAGACCATGGCCATTAAAAGTTGCTAAAGGCTTTGTATTAAGTTGAACGGTGTGCCTGTGACATGGCGTTGAACTTTGATGTTTCGCCGTAAAGTTCTTGTAACTTGACTGTAAACTATCCAATATTTCACTCAAACTTTCTCATGACAATATTCATCACAGTCATAGTCATAGCGCCATCTACTGGAAAGAACAAGTAAGCCTTGTGAGACAGTCATTGTATTTACATGAAACAGCAGCAGGGATAGGAGGACAGGAGAAAGGACTGACTGCGTGATGTCTGTGTGTGTGTGTGTGTGTGTGTGTGTAGGATCTCAGTGCCAACACACACACACACACACAAACACTGTCCTCTGTCAAAACATGATAGACAACTTTCAGCATAATTCCTTTTGTTCTCATTGAGGTTAATCTCATGATAACTTTAGCTTTTATGGGCGCTGAGATGAATGATCTATTTATAAAATGATTTTGTGTGCGGACCCTGCCACCGACCCTCACGGCCTCTCTGCACCCGGTGTCCGGTTGTGAAGCGGCGGATGCTGCGCGCCCCGACGTGCTCAGATGTGCGAGGGCCCGTTCATCGCTACTTGCAGCTTTAATTTGGATTGTGTTTGCAGGCGGGGAGTTCCTGGGTGGAGAACTGTACCCGTTATGACTGTATGGAAACAGCCGTGGGAGCGGTGATACTGGCCTCTGGGGTGGTTTGCCCGCCTTTCAATGACACAGAGTGTATTCAGGTCAGGACCTCTAAATGTAAACCTTTGCAACCACTTTCTTGTTTACATTCATACGCCTAAGACTTACAGTAATATGTTCCTAGTGGTTTGTCTGTGTCATATGTATGCATAGATCAGATTTTCGAAGGCCTTTTGGCTGCAGAAAAGCTCACTTTAAAAATTGTTCAAATACACAATCATATGCAATGAAATCAAAATACAATGCCATACAAGAAAACGAAGTTTAATCCACCGAATGAAATCTGAAAACATTTCATTCATACTGTGTATTTGTATGTGTGTTTAGATGCTTTGGAGTTGTTTGAATGTTTTTTCCCATTAACTTTGTTAACTGTTCTCTTCTTGCAGAATGGCGGTGTTGTTCAGAGCTATGTGGACGGCTGCTGCAGGACATGTGAGTCTCAAAATTGATTTGGTGCTTCTGGTAATGCTTTGAGCTGTCAATCAGAGGGGGTGAGCGCCTTGTTGCCTGGCAGTGGATGGGCTTTTTTGCTGAATGGTTGGGGGTGTGGCCTGTTGTAGAGGGTGGAGATAAAGTCTGTTGTTGGCCTATCACTACATTTCCCACAATCCCTGGCTTTCCTGGTTTGTCCCCAAATCTTCTGTTTTCATATTCAGGAGCTGGCACGGCTCAGCCAGATGTAACATTTGGAGGAAATCTCAGGTAAATAATAAGAAAATTAAATAGAATTATATAATATGTCAACATTTAATAGTCATTACTAAGTCAATAAATAACTTCCTGAACGTGTGCTTTCAAGATGATGACCCATAAACTGTTCTTCATGATTACTTAACAAAGTTATATGGAGTAATAAGATATTTTCAAATTGTGTGGATTAAAGGTTTAATAAACATGCAGTGGTGACATTTTGTCTCTCTGGTGATTCGGCATTGCAGCCACGCCCGCTTGCCTGCTTCAGCAGTGACCTTGCAGTTTGGCCAATCAGGGTGCTCCATGGTGAGCGTTTTACCAGTGAGGATGCAAGATATTTCAGGGTTTGCCCTGCTGAGCTGCTCTTTGTAGTACACCGAATGGCTGAGTTCCTTGGCTGGCTGCCCGGGAGTGACCCCAAAAAGAAGTAAAATCCATGTGCATGCCAGCTGCACCGATTCCGTCCTCTGTGTGTTTGTGTGTGATGCTGAACTGTGTTTTCTGAACCAAACGTAACCTTGTGTGTGTTCTCCTGACGTCCTTTGAACCGGACGGCTGCTGTCCTGACGATGCTCCCAGGTTCTGGAGTGGGTGTTTTACCATTTACCGTTAATCCTGTAACCCCTACTGGTAGTACTAACTGTGACACAGGTACCACCACTTTGCACTATTCCCACTCACAATGATTCTTTGGCACCATGTCACACAGTGACTCATTCACTTGCACTTTCAAGCTTTATATCAATGTGTGCGGTCTATTTCTGTGTATGTGTGTCTTGTCTTCTCATTTTCTTCCTCTTACTGGTTAACCCCCAAAACACAGTATAACACCAACAACATCTAACCTCTCTAGTGCAAAACCATTTATCAGACAATGTGCAGTGTTAAGTATCAAATCAAAGTGTTGGCGCCAGATGTGAGACAAAATAAGCTCCAGTGTTATACAGTCATGTATCAAGAAAAAGCTGGAGATCATCTACTCTTTTCATACATTCCAGCCTTACACAGAATCCTTTTGCCCAGCTTCAATTGGCTTAAAAGTGAGGTTAAGTTTAGGTCAGTAGCCAATAGGAGAGCCTCATCTCTGCTGTGAGAACTGTGCCCCCCGTCAACCAACTGTCAATCAAAGCAAGCTCCTACTGCTAGGCAACAAAGAGCCCTGCTCAATAGGCCTTTGAGGGCTGTGTGAGTGACAGGTCTCTGCTGTAAAATGATCAGTGTGTTTGTGTTTGAGCATATGTTTACCAGTGTGTGTGTGTGTGTGTGTGCATTTCTTTGTGTATGTTTGAACTGAATATTCATGATTCTTTGCTGTTAAATGGTGTGTTGTGTTAGAGATCCATCCGTTTATAATGATTTTGCCGTGAAAGTACTGTGTCTGGAGTTACAGAGTGTTGCTCTGTGTACACATCTTATGTCTGTGTGAACGTGTCTGTAGGTAAAGAGGATGGTAAGACATGCAAACGTGTGGCCATTCGGACTACCATTAGAAAAGATGACTGCAGGAGCAATGCACCGGTGAGAGAAGAGACATGCCAACATAAATGGAGGAGGCTGAGTTGCCTGCAAGATATATATAAAAAAACTACATTTATGCATTGCCTTATTTCTCACCCTGTCATCATCCTGTCTCCCTCCTTTTACAGGTAACAGTCTATTCTTGTGATGGGAAATGTCCATCTGCCACTATATTCAACTTCAACATCAACAGCCACGCCCGGTTCTGTAAGTGCTGCCGCGAGAGTGGACTCCAAACCCGCTCCGTCACACTCTACTGCTCTCGCAACGCCACAGTCGTGGAGTACAACTTCCAAGAGCCTCTGGACTGTTCCTGCCAGTGGAACTGAAAACAGGGTCCAGGCAGAGAAAATGAACGAAAGCAAAACAAATGGAGAAAATGAATGAATAGAAGGGTGAATGAGGGGGAGGGTCTTATTTTTACAGTACTGATGAACAAGCATGAAAACCAGCCATGTTTCATTTTGTTAGTCAATATAGTTCATTTTTTCAACACTGACCTTAAGTCGTAGACGTAACTAAAAGATATTGAAAATGACCGATGTAAGTGGGAGGTTGTTTTCAAGTAGTTTTGTTTGCACATTAGTCTTTATTTTCTTTAAGACCTGCTGTCCCAACCCGGTCAGCTTTTTAGTGCTTTCAAGTGATGGTACGATGCCATTAGCCTCTTATCTACTGTATAGTAACAACTGATATGTTGGCACTGCAGTTGTTGCATTTTTTTTTATTGGGATCAGAAACTGTATATGCATTTTGGTTTGTCTTAGGAGATCAATTTAGCCTTTGTACAAATGAAAGTGTTTTGCTTTGTTTCCGTAGAAAAGTTAAATGAGTTTCTAAAATGTGGTTTTTGCCCTCTTTGTAGTTCCTTTATTTTGAAGTAGGTGAATAAAAGATTTAACGGTGTCTTTGTCTGAATTATTGCGAGACCGACTGCCCTCGTGACCTTTTCACACACCCTTCCAGTTTGTCATCCTCAAACTCTTATTACACGCACAAGCTCATCCCGATTCAGCATTTGTAGTGCTGACACGTGTTTGTGTTTCTCCACTGAGAGGTTTATTGCTGCGTGGGAGTCACTTCTTCAGAACAGAACCCCTCAGTGGACTCAGCTCACTGTCTGTCAATCATTTCTCCCTTTCACATTCCTGTCATTCCACATGGGCTGTACTCCCACCACACCCCGAGTCCAAGCCACACCATTCTCACCACTGCACTGCTATGAACGATTTGCAGCACATGCTTATTTCAGAGGTTAAGAGAACTCGTGAAAACAACATGTCTGCTGTGACTGTTGCTCGTGTAGAGGCGTGAAGCTGATGGCTTTGCCCACTGAGCACATCTCAATTTCCCAGAAAGCCCCACCACATCTTTTCACCTCGGCATGCCCCAGCCTCCCAGCCTCGCCTCTCCTCAGGAGCCCAGCTCTGGAGTGGCCGTGTGCCCATGGTTGCCATGGTGAACTGTCCTTATCCCAACAAAGAGCCAGAACAAATTGGGTTTAACTCATAGGTGCACAATCTCTCTCTCTCTCTCTCTCTCTCTCTCTCACACACACACACACACACGGTCTCCTCCTTCACATAAGGGCTTGCTTCTCGGGAGAAACAACCATTGAACGCTGACTGAGTGCGCGCTAAATTCAAAGTCCAGGCTCTGCGTAAAACTAAGATAGATACGTAGGTGTGATTTAGTTTTAAAGAATTTTCCAGCCTTAAACAGACACTGGAAAAAGTCACAAACTGTTAACTTGTTGACGCTCAGCTGTGCGTCAGCGACCCGAAATAGTTGGGACTTTCCACAGATTTACACACAGCTGTCTCGGGTTTACTTATGAGCCAACCAGTGACTGAAAGCACAGCGAGGATCGGTTGTTTCGCCTTGGAAGTGACTGTATCGGTGACTGCTGGAAGGTATGCCTAATGAGATGGAGTGACTTTTCCAATGGGTTCAACAGAGCGTCTGTGGTTACTTGCTAGTTTATGTCAGGTAAGATAAAGGCTTGCAAAACTTTCAGTTCTCTGTAGATGCATTCTTCATTATGCTTTTATATCTTCCCAGATGTATTGTAATTGTATTTAAGTTACATGGGATTTTTTTTTAATCTTCTGTGACTCACAATTTAATTACTTAATTCTCTCTTCCCACAGGTGGTCTTGCTGACCTGTGAACAGCATTTAAACCCTGTTGAGGTTGAAGTTGTATTTCAGTCCTACCCTTCCGCTAAAGATTCAGACACCTACACAGTCACCTGCAGGACTGCAAGTGGTCATCAGGTAAGAACACTAGTACAGGAGATGATGGCAGATGATTTATTTATTTAACAGCTAAATTAATTGTCATACAATTTCTGCAGGTGTATGTGGAGCCCATTCATCTTTCAGCATGCTCCCCTGGCTGCAAAATGTCACTGCGATTGGTTGAGGACCCAAGAGGATATGACATCACATTGACAGCCAGCCGAAATTATACCACTCTTGAAGCAAAGACTTTTCACTTCAGTAAGTGTCTGTGAACTCTAAACCAGAATACCACAGTGGCAAACTTTGTTATTAATGAATGCTAATTGTCTCTATTCCTTCCCTTCTTCTTTATGTCCAGTTCCAGTCTCTGCATCCTCCCTTCATGTATACAGCACGACGACTACCGCACTCCTGACACTGAAACTTCACGGACAACAAAGCCTATCCACCTTGAGTCTATACAACACTCACACACAATCTGGCACGCGCATCTTGAACATAAACTCATCAGAGGCAAACTCTCAGTACACAGTGAAAGGTCTCCAGCCTGGCACACGCTTCAAGGCCAAAGTTGTTGTGACTACATTCCTCAAACACCTTAATATGACTTTGAAGCAGAGAGTCAGCATTGGCATGGAAACAGGTATTATTCTCTTTTTCTTCATTCTACAACCACAAGACTACAACTTGATCCTCAGCCCTAAATATGAATGCCGGCAGGGAGGAATCTGTCTGTGTCAGTTGATGATAATTTCTGTCTCCAGCTCGCTGCCCCTCTGACTGGTTGGCCAATGGGAGAAGCTGCTCCACTGTGAGACGGACAGCGTTGACCTGGAGTGATGCCCAGAAAAGCTGCAGACATCTGGCAGCTGGAAGTCACCTGGCCGACCTGAAGACCCTGGAAGATCTGCTCTTCATATCTTCTCACCTTCTGAGCCACAACACCCTGCTGCTGCTGTGGACTGGACTCAATGACCAGAAGGTAGTCTTATTACATAAAGGTACATTTTGAGGAGAGGTACTAAGGAGAATAGTTGTTTTTTCCTTGTCATCTTCTCAGTAAGTAAATATTAGATGTTGTCCAGTTACTTTGTCAGAATAGCTAATGATTCTTTGAGAATATGCATATTTATTATTTAATAACCCTTTTTCACAGCAGATCACATTCAACTTATAATTTAGTAATTTAAAGAGGGATTTGTCAAGAAAACCTTTTGATTAAATATTTACCAAATCGTGCATAGTTATCTCATACTCTGCATGAGATTTTTTTCATCCTGCAAGACTGAATGTGGTTCTGTCACACAGGATACTTTCAAAACTAAAGAATAAAACATACTTTTCATGTAAAGGAACCTACACAATGAAAATTACAATTTGCCTATAGAGAATTATGTTTATGAAGTTTTATATTTATAGTTAATGTACTTTGCAAATGAGGTATAAAATGTTAAATATTACTCTTTGTAGGATTTTTTCATGAGTGGATAATCAAAATATAGACCTTTAAGAATTCCAAATATTTCAAACCCAGCCTGTCTAACCACATTTCTCTTTGGGGCTGCCTTGACCGAAGCAACAGTGAGGTCCCACAGATTGTGGTTTATCCTCTGTTACAAAACCATAGACCAGTGAGACCACAAAGTTATTTAGACTTGGTTTAAGGCAGTGCAAAAGTAACATTGTGTAATGGTTATCCGTAATTGGAAGCTTATTTTCTGGCAAAGTAGTTTACTTTCTAAACAGGAAAAGCCCCGTGGCAGCAGTTACTCCTTAAAGAGGAGTTTTTCTTTGGTCATTCCACAGAAGGAGGGACAACCACTCTGGTCTGATGGCTCAGCTCATAACCTGACGAACACTATGACGTCATCACTGCCACCCAATCAGACAGACTGTTTTGCCCTTCAGAGGAATGCCACAGGACCAGGATACTTTCTCACTCCATTCTTCTGTATCATCCCCTTACCCTTCATCTGCCAGTACCAGAGTAAATAAACCTTTATTACTATACCCTATTAACCAGAGCATTTACTGTACATACATTACTTGATAATTCTGAAGAGTTATCTCTAAAAAATCACTTTGTCAGAACTGTCGTAACCCTTCACCCATGATAATGCTTAATCTCGTTGTAAATAACTAATGCAAAACACTGACTAGTTAACCCAAATCAAATTATTTGCGAGCACTTTTTTCCTCTTTAAGCTGACGTTGCCGCCTCTTTCACAGCCCCTCCAGTCCCGTCCTTATTCTCCTTTGACCTGGTTCAGGTGACAGAGCAACAAGTAGAGCTTCGCTGGAGTGACCTCTCATCCTTGAACTCACTTAATTATTCTCCTTTTGAGATACACCTCCAGTACCAAGAGGAGGCGAATGGAGAGCCGGGTCAAGGCGAAGAAGACAAAAAGGAGACACAGACAGGCCAGAGCAGTGTTAAAAAAATTGTCAGGGTCCCCATTTCCCTTTCCTCCAGAGGGGTAACGGTGGCGGGTTTGTTTCCAGGGAGCGTTTACTCTTTCACCCTTCGAGCCTCTCACCCTGTTGGCTCAGCCTGGAGCTTGGGACAAACACAGACTGCGTACACTAGTGAGTCTACTGACAACCTGTCACACACGTAAGTTACACAAGCAGCATCCTGTGCTAACAGAACTTCCAATGTTTATGTTCTCTTTCTTACAGGACCTCTGCCTCCTCAGAATATCACCGTTGGCCCTGTTACCATTCATCAGATTAGTGTCCACTGGATGCTGGGAGCTGCACAGTTAAGTGCTGGATGGACATTTGTTGTGCGCTGTGTGGACATTTCTTCAAGACAGGAGAGGATTGTTGGAATGACCAACGTCTCCAGGTTATCTGAGACTGGTGGGTTGCAGTCATATACGGCTGTTATTGGGGGCCTGGAGTCTTACAGGAAATACAGGGTTGAAGTTTACACAGTCACCCAGCATGGGATAGAGAGCTGTGGACAGGCGCCTGTGACTGTACAGACTGGTAAGCAGATTCCCTTTTTTAACAGCAGACAATTTGAAAATGCACAATACCAGGACTTTGAAACTGAAGCAGCAAAATGGAATTTACCCATCATTTATTTTTTTTATTACACCTGTGCTTTTCCTGCTATGTTATGTTTTGATTCATAAAGTTGTATTTAAGGAAATGTTTTTCTTATGCTTAAGTTATTTAAATGTGTCCTATAGTTACTTAAATGTCCATAGCGGGAACGTTTCCAGTAGTAATTCTAACAATTTATATGATTCATTTCCATTTCTGGAAAGTCTAGAAAGGTATAGTTTGGAAATTAGAGAACAGTATTCATCATATTATTACCCAATACCCAACGGAATCTTCACACTTCTTTAGCTGGGTGAGGGATAACCTTGTTTGGACTTTAAACTTATACGTGTAGTACAGGGTTAAATATCCTCCACAGGAGAAGTAACCTTCAGAATTAGGAGGCAATACACAGTGTTTACACTGTAATAAAAATCCATCTAATTTAACTTTATTGGGAATAGGGTCTGCATAAATTGAAATTTGCCTCATCTATCATTCCAACCAAAGTAGAAAAGTTGGACACGCTTTAGAATTTACAGTATGATCTCAGTAATTGTCCAAACTAAAATAATGCATAACACAATTATGCATGAGATGTTGTGTTGATTTAACTTTGACTTAATTTTGCTTTGACATTAGCCAACAACTAAATCATATTCTCCTTTTGTGACTCTTAGCTGTGAGGGCCCCTAACGGTCTGGAGGTGTTGAGCACAACAGGAAATCTGACAGTCTGCTGGACCAGTCCACCTGATGACCCACCAGATGGTTATTATATCACATCCCATCCACTCATTTACCCCACTCCAAGTTCACTGTGGATAAACCAGTCTAGTCCTGGTGCACACTGGGTAGATGAGTCAGTGTGTGTTAATTTGGGCACATTTACTCCAGGCCAGACTTATGAAGTGGGAGTGGTCTCACTGAGGGGAAAGGACAGGAGCAAGAGGAACAGCGTCATACACACCACAGGTAAGAGATACATGGGTACTGCTTTAAATTAAAGGGCAGGTTCACAAATTTTGAAGTCTGTCTTAAAACAACAGTCAGGTGTCCCTATGAACAATGCGCTTGCTGTAATCCTTCCTCCTGTTCATACTGGCCGGTGAAAGATCCCTTTCAGATGTGTTTTCAATGTAAGCTATGGGGGACGTCAGGTTTTAACATACAAGTCATTTTGTAAACTATCTTTGTCTCCTTTTCTCCCTGCATGTGTAGATCCAATGCCGGTTCCGGTAGCAGTCCCTCTCTCAGTGGGCACAAACTCTGCGCAACTGTACATCCAGCATCCACAGCTGGGTCTGATTGAAGGGGTGAAAGTGTGTGTATGTCCAGGAGTGTGTGACAGCGTGTGTGAGGGATTGTGTGGGTACACATGTGACTGGCACTCCCTCCCTGCCGGTGTTCATTTCATAACCCTTAGCGACCTCAGTCCAGGATCAGAGTACCAGCTCGGGGTGTACAGCACCAGCCGGGAGAAGATGGGACCACCGTACTACACCCGCCCCATTAGAACAAGTGAGTTGCCTCTGCCAATTCGTGCACACACTAATGTAGATACTATTCAGACCGCCAGTGACAGCAGACACATTTGAAATGCTTTTAACTTGAAGGTGTCACAGCATAAACATTAGGGTTCATATCCACTTGATCTCACAACATAGCAGGTCCATTAACAACCTCTCACCTGGTCATATCATCTATCAATGCAGCATTTTTTGCTTTTGCACAATGATTGACACCCCCTTATATTGGCATCACTTTACTTGTTACCTTTTTTGGTATTCATTTGAAGATTTTTGTGGATAGCTCAAGATTTTGTGAAAAAAATAAGTGTGCTTCTTAAGGCCGGCCATTTGCAGCAATCCCAAAATCATGGCCTAACATTGGTGTGTCTGAGCTAATTATCTGTGTCTAGATCATTAATATCTTTAAATCAGTTTTTAATTGCATTATTAAAATTATATAGACTTTTATATGGTGTCTTTTATTTTGTTGTTTTAAACGTTTAATGAGTGTGATGTTTGCATTTTTTGTATACTTGTAAAATGTAAATGTCATTATTACTGTAATGATTTTTTGTTGTTGTTTTTTTGATAAATTAGGCACCATTGTATGATTCCCAAGTTTTTAAGTTATCCATAGCCAAAGGTGATTAGTATGTTCTGGAATAATTACAGTATGGGTTGTGGGATTGTGATTTTAGGTTTGGCTCCTCCTCACAGAGTGAGGGAGGGTGTGGTGACAGATTCATCCATAGAGCTACTTTGGGATCCAGCACAAGGACAGGCTCAGAGCTACGAGGTCCTCTGCCTGAACTGTGACCATTCGCACATGGTAAACAAATGAACAAAGCAATTCCTAAAAAATGTTAATGTTTTCTCTTGTACTTGATTTAAGGAGCAGGTTTGCTCAGACTTATATTTGAACGCCTGTCTACTACCTGTCAAAGTCTGCGTGAAGAATTAAATGAGTCTAAAAGTGTCTGCACCCACTGGAATGACTAATGAATCGCCTTGAGCAGAAGTGGCTTCAGGGAAGATTCATGCTGTCTAGTAGTTAGCATGATTTTATGTCTCTAACATTATCCCTCCCCTTTAATTAATGTTGTTACTGTAGGAATTATAATTAGTAGTAGTCATAGTCAACTTCTTTGGTTATATAATTTGTGTGCTACAGGTGCAGAAGGTTTTCAGTCAGAGTGCAGCCTTTTCTAGTCTGACTCCAGGCCGACTCTACCACTTTGCAGTACGGACAGAAAAAGAGTCCTTCACTGACAGTTCCCCTGTCACCATCAACATCACTGCAGGTAAACACACACACACGTACATGTACACACACACACACACACACACACACACGTACATGTACACACACACACACACGGCCCACGCTTTCTAGTCTAACCGCTATGTGTAATGTTTTTTATATGCCAGCTCCCAGCCCAGTGGAGGTGTCTCCTGTCAATAAAAGCACATCATCCATATGCATTCGTTGGAGTATGATCAGGGGAGTGGTGAGCGGACTGACCCTGTCAATCAAAAACAGAACATCCAATCAAGAGCTGGCCATTTCTCACCAGGAGCCCAGGTCAGTCTCACTCTTGTCAGCCAGTGCAAACTGTCACCGTTTTATGAGACTGGAATTACAATCAGCAGATTTATAACAAGAACTTTTTGTTAACGTGGATTACTCAAAGCTTGTGCTCAAAAACATTGACTGTTAGAGCTGTGTTTGTTCACAGATCTTACAGCTTTGAAGGCCTGGCTCCTGGAAGCCAGTATACAATTGAAGTGATAAGCACCAGCGGGGAAAAAAGAAGTAAACCTGCTACTATGATCCTCCATACTAGTAAGTTCAAGAGTGTTGGTCATTTGCAACAAATATCGGTTTTGTGTGTTTCCGTGCATATGCATGTGTGTTGGAGAGAGAGAGAGATGGAGAGAGAGAAAGAGAGAGAGAGAGAGAATCATTTGGATTACAAAATGAATGTGGAAGGAAATAAATAGTCACAAGTGAGAAAAAAGGTGTAAATTCAACTTTAAAATATTATAACATGTTAGATTAAGAAAGTATGATTATAAAGAAAATATAGATTTCTGTAAGGAGTGCAGGTTCCCAGGTAAAACATGAGAGACACAAAGGAAATTATGTTTTTATCTATATTGGGTTTCAGTCTCAACTGATAACATTTTATTACAATACTTTGTCAGGGCAAGATGGTGGTTTGGAATTAATCATTGTCACAATAGAAACTTGCGCTTTGAAGCATAGAGGGATCAACCAAAAAGGAAATTATGTATGTGTGTCTTTAGTTTCAAAGTTTACTTTCAGTGCTGATGAACAGTGCATTTACAATGATAATCCTGATTATACTTATTAGACACGTAAAATGTTTAAAGAAATTATTCACATTAAAGTAAAAGTACAAAATTATGTTTGAATCTCATTACTCATTCACCTCCTGCATCTCCCCCTACTAGTTTAGAGCAAATCTATAAATTATGTAAAAAGTTCACTTCATACCTGTATTCACATGTGTAGAGTGACAGATGACGATGATATTGTATCAGTATGTGGTGTCAAATGCTAATGGGAATCTTGTCTCCAGTCCCAGAGGTGCCACAGGAAGTGACTCTTTCAGAGCAGGTGGTGACGTCTGTGTTTGTCACGTGGAGACCTCCACCAGGACAGGTGGAGGGCTACAAGGTAAGACATGTATACTGCTCCATCTGTGTGGCTCCAAGTAACAATACAAGTGACAGGTATAATAGGTTGCTAAGCCACAGTAGCTTTAACAGACAGATGTGCGTAGTGATGTGAGTCCCTGTCAATTTTCACACGTTGCTCAAATTTTCTTTTTTTACGACAAAGGAGGCCACTTGCATCAGGTTCTGCACTCATCTGTTGGTTACTTAGAAACCATTGTCGGCACACCACAGATTCGATTACCAGCCCTTTAAAGATGTATAACCATGCCACGGCCAGGAAGAATGACCAAGCACATTACATTCACGGTGCACACAGAATAGAAACCCACATTAAGAGAAATAAATGAGACATTGGTAGATATACGGGATTGGTAAAGCAAAAAAGTTTTTTCACTGCCTTTAATTGAAACTTGGATTGGGTTTTGTAAAGCCCCAAAGTTTTCTTTTTGTTTTCCTCAGCTAGTGTTTGGCCTGCGGTCTGTGGACAGGAAGTCATGGACTGAGCTGCTTGTCAAGGGCACAAGTTATGAGATCAGGGATTTAATCCCGGGGTCAGACTATGGTGTCAGCATTCAGAGTGTGATGGGCTCAGACACCAGTCAGGCAGTCCACAGCGAGTTCAGCACACGTAAGAGACACTCATACAGATACAGGCACACACACACACACACACACACACACTCACACACACACAGGCCTAAAGTCTGTACAGTATTCCAGAAAGCACTGGCCTGTCAGGATAGAAAAAGCAGTTGGTGATGCATCAGTTAGAGCATTATGCCCTCATAACACATATAAAGATGTAATTAAATTGTTGCCTAAATGATGATAGGTGATAGATGATCTATAGGTGTAAAATTGCTAAACTTGTTTTTCAGGCCCAGCTGGATTATGCGCCCTTCATTTAAGCAACATAAACTCTTCTTCTGTCTCTGTGAGCTGGGACAGTTCATTTGGAGAGTTTGACTTCCACAGAGTCACTGTGGCCAACACCTCAGTCACAAACACACTCACCGTACCCAAGGAGGAGCTGGTTGCCGTGGTCACAGGACTAGTGGACGGCTGCAGCTACAACGTGAGCGCTGAGAGAGTGAAAGGAGTGACAGCGGGGAGCGCTGCCTCTCTGATTGTAACCACAGGTGGGTGAAATTACAGGGCCTGCACTGGTCAACACCCTATTCTTATCACCTTGATCGATTCTTCATTAAATTACTGAAACTTTCCCCACCTGTCTGACTCTATTTCTTCCTTCCTTGTCCTTCATGAGTGCCAGCCCGTGTGCGAGGAGTGCATGTCGTGAATGTGTCTGCACGTGCATTCTCGCTTCGTTGGAAGCAGGCAGTGGGGTGTGTGGATCATTACCAAGTGAACCTGCTACCAGACCAGGGAAATGTCAGAGTGCACCCTGCACGTGATGAATACATTCAGGTACGCACACCTAGTCAATGAAACACACACTTCTTAGATGCAGTAACAAGGGCATTTCTGAATTTACACTTAGTTTTTCACATCTTAAACTCATTGAAGATGCTTGGAGACTGTCGTGGACATTTTCCTTATTTCCCTTGGAGAAGTGAGCAAATAAAAGATGATTCAACAAGTCGTTGTCTTTTGATAATTTTAATAAAGCAAATAATAAAGCAACTAACTAAAGCGCAATAAAGCAAATAAAAGAAAGAAAGAAAAGGAAAGTGAAGTAAAGTGAAAACACCAAGTGGAGGTGCGCAAACTGTTTTCACTAAGCAGGCCTAATTCACTGAAAGGAATTCAAAGAAAGGAATTCCCTTAAAGTATTTCCCTGAAAGTAGTTCCCACTGAAAGAAATTCACAGAGTCCAACTCTATATTTCAGCTGAAAGGACAGAGCTCATACACCATGAGCACATGAAGCATCTGACCCCGAAGGGCAGATGTAGTTACATACTTGTAACTTCATAAACACGTAGCAACAAAGGAAAAGATATCAAGTCAACTCTGTCCCACTTTAGTCCATCTATTCTCACCCTGGGATAAGAACACAGGTCAGACCGCTCTTAGTTTCCAAAACAAGTTGACTCCAGTTTCTAATCAACCCGAGGCTGTCTGCTACGACAGAGATGACACTGACAGAAATTATCTAAGTGCAAAGAGTAAACATGATCAGGACATTCATGTACAGTTATTAAAGCAAAGCATAT
>JAVQJL010053120.1:0-59010 GCA_036024295.1 Nannoperca obscura
CAAAAGTTTAGAGTTTGAAAGCAAAAGTTTAGAGTTTGAAAGCAAAAGTGTGGAAAGTTTCTCTCTCAAACCACTTGTTTTGACTGTTTGATAAAGAAACAAAATGATCTCCATACTGCTGGATGAAAGATGATTGAATTAATATTCTAAGGTTTAGTTTTCTTTCTAAAGTTAGAACTGACCCCAGCATCAAATGTACCCACTTAACACTTTATAAGAATATATAAAGATATAAGAAGCACAAAACAGATCACATCAACACTAATAACCCATATATACAGTTGTTAAGGCTATGATGTTTCACTAATGGCTCCAGCTGAACCTAGATATTAGAAGACTCATCTGGCCAAACGGGCATATTGGGAACCAGCAGAATATTGATTCTTTGATTTGTGTATTTTTCATGATTATGAGACTATGTATGGAGTTTGCTGCTAGGAGTTCAGGGGCCCCATGTTGGTATTTTGGTGTTTGTCTCTGCTTATGCCTGGTTGGATAAAATCACAGAAACACAATTATGCCTGTACCGTGCAAGATTGTGTTGCTGTATTTGAGGATGACTCAGGGGGTTGGGGAGGAAATCCTGGCCTGTTGCTGTGTTGTGAAGCCCTCTACTGGTGAAGAGACACCAATGCAACCAAGAGGCACAAAACAGAGCATTTCAGTCAGAGTAACATTTTCATTTAACTTGAATCACTGAATTTTAACATATGAAATTACATCTAAATGTCAACACATTTGTGTCACATTATTTCCTAATTTTAGCAACATTTCCTACATTTTCCTAAAAGTGTTTTTACCCATGTCTGTCTCTGCTTTTTGTCAGTGTGCCCGCAGGATCAGATCCCACAAGTTCAACCACGAACCGCGGCTGGTTCCGCAGGAAGCCCGTCCACCACCGTCTGGCAGGCGCCCAGCGGAGCAACTATGACCTGCGGGAGCGGATCTGCATTGGCAGCATGACTGCTCTGGAGACGGCCGTCTACCAGCAGGTGCCCACTGATGAGGCTGAGGCCCAGATGTTGGCCAGCGCTGATCTGGATGACATGAAAAGTAAGAGAGATATCATTGAGGGCTTTCGGGTGACGTAGCACATTTCCTGGAGGGCATGATCTCAACTCTTGGGTGAAAGTGGCTGTCCTTGTGTTTGTATGCATACTCCAACGTGGCCACCATAAAGAATTTAAAAGATATTGTTACTTTCTGTGTTGTTGGAACCCTGTCAAAGTGGTGTTGTTAACTCTGTTTTTATTGTTGGTGTATTGGACTGCAAGTGTTTTATAATATTTTGACCCCCAATAATCATGCGTTAAACAAATGTTATTTTTATATGTTATTGTATAGTAGTTTTTTCTCCTATCTGCAAATATAATATATATAATATACTTTCCCTTCTGGTATCAATAAAGTATTCTGATTCTGATAATAGGGGTTTAAATCTGAATCAGCTGCTATCTTGTGGCATAATTTGTCCTTTCGTCATACTTTACTGTTACTAGCAGACTACCTTTAAATGTTCTCATTGCTTTTGAGAAATGAAGGCTTTGCAGCAGGACAATGGCAGATGATTTCCTCCGTTGCTAAATGTACCTTCTGAGATGACTCAGTTTTACTTACTACCCAAGCCACAACAATGTTGTACAGGGGGGGATCTTTGTGTTGTTGTCTTTGGGTTGTTATATATCAGTCAGTGACTGTGCTCCACCAGTTCTCCGTGATACCCACTGATGTGGTTGCTAGGATATTTGATATAACTGTTTCTATAGCAGTTCATGTAGTGATGCATGAATCACTTTCATGTTAGGGCTGGTGATTCACTTTCCCCAAATTTCTATGGCCAACACCCTCTTTAATTTTTTTTATGAATTTGAATTATGCCTTCTAATTATTATACAATAATTGAATCTTATTTTAATACTATAAACAGCACTAATGGCTGAGGTATGAGGTACCAGCCCAAAATGAAGGCTAAAAATTTGTAAGATTAAAGATAGAGGTAAATGTCAAAAGCTTCCTTCGGTATTTTGGCCTGCATTGAGGGTCAGTGTTGGAGAATAGAGTTTAGGAAACTGACTAAAGACTGTATGTATTTAAGAAGATAAATTAGTAAATGACAGAGATGAGAAAAGTTGGAGGACTTTTTGACATTTCATCAGACAAAAGAAAAAAGAAAGAAAGTGAAAATGTTTAGTTGCATCAGCAATCTGATCTGAACATAACTGGATATGACTTCAGACTTTTGGCTCTGGGCCTCTCCCTTCTCAACAGGCAGTAAAGGAACAGCACCGTCAGCCTCCATTCTACCAGAAAGAGAGCCGGATACCATTCTCTTGATGTTATCGTGACAGTGACTTGACTTGAAGACAGATCCCTCCTGATCTGATTGAAACATAAACGTTTAGTTATATATATCTTACTATCATATTAATAACATGACAAGGTCTCTGTCAGAATATTTATATTATGCAGCAAAATATACCAAAAAATAATGTGTTTTGTTTAACTAGGATTCTCACCTGCGTTTTGGTTTTTAAGGCTGGATTGATAATTTTGACATGTGGGTTCAGCACCCTCTACTGGCAGTGAAGTATACTACTGTACGCAGTCATATATTCTGCCTATACAACACCTTCATAGTTCAAAGAAATGATGGCTATTTTGAATGCAACAATTTAAACATTTTGACCTTTTTAAATATCAGTCTATGACTTTTCAGTAATTGGATCCTGAGATAATTCACATAATTCAATGGCTTTTTCTTTTGCACACACACAAAGCATGTCTTTCAGTGGCTACTTTTCTAAACCAAGTAACAGTTATAATTTTCCCTGACTGATTATGACTCAGCAGTTGCTTTCTAACTCTTTTTTGTAAGCCTCCAAAACAAGAAAATAACACAAACTCCTAAGCATTACAAGCTTTATTTCATTTAAGAAACCTTTATTATAGATACTGACTTACTGACCTATATTGCTTGTCTTTTCATGTGCAAGATGTATTTTATATTTCATAGAGCAAATCCATTATTTTGTCCTGTTAGAGCAAGAAACATTGGTTGTCAGTTTCAAACAGCACATAACTAACAGAGAGCAGAGAAAGTTAATGTGACAGGCCTCTACTTGGAACCAATAAGGCTGTGTACTGATTACAGCATATTAATGCTGTCTATACAGTATTCTTTAAACAAAAGTAGCTCATTTGTAGTTTCTTTAAATGTCTAATTTAGAAGAAACAGTGACCATCGTAGTAACTAACCGCTGGAAGGTGGCAGGGGCATTGCACATTCCAAACGGCATGACAGTATATTGGAGAAAACGATCGTGTGTTACAAATGCTGAAACTTCTGAGGCATGGGGGGTTAAAGGCACTTGCCAATAACCTTTCAGCATGTCTAACTTGCTAACAAATGTTGCGGACCCCACTTCATCGATGCAATCCTCTATTAATAGCAATGGATATGCATCCGGCACAGTCACAGCGTTCACCTTCCGGTAATCGGTGCAGAAACGGGGGCTGCCATCGGACTTAATATCTAACAAACAAGGGGAACTCCACGCACTGCAGCTTGGAACAGCCAACCCGTTGTCGAGAAGGTATTTTACCTCTTCTTTCATCACCTCCCGCTTCACCGGACTGGCCCTATAAGCATGTTGCTTTATGGGCTTGGACTGCGTTAGCGTTACGTCATGTTGAAGCACTGTGGTCCGAGAGGGGATGTCACCAAACAGCTTGGGGAAGCCCCTGATTAATGTGATTATGTCATGCTGCTGAGAATCAGGTAAATGCTGTAGGTAACGTGAGAGGTCTGACAAGATCTCAGTGTTTCTGAGTCTTACCCCAGCTGACATGGCCCCGCGAAAGCGCAGTCCCTCGGAACTGGTGTCCTCGGACTCCATACTACCCATGGGTGCTGTCATCGACAGATGTTTTCCAGACCGTCCCTCTCTCCGCAGTCTCCGTGGACTGTTCCGGTACCTGTTCATTGGGACAGTACAGTTTCATCAGGTTGACGTGACACACTCTCGACTTGCGGCGCCGTTCCGGCGTCAGTACACTATAATTGGTTTCACTTAATTGTTGCTTGATAACATACGGACCCGCAAATTTCATGGACATCGACGAGTAACAATACCCGATCTCCCACCTGATATGTGGGGACCTTCGCCTTCGTATCATATCGCCTCTTCATCTTTTTCTGAGTGGATCTTAACGCCTCCTTAGCCAGGTCACACGCCTGGCTAAGCCGGGCCTTTAACCTGGCTATATAATCCGATATGTTTCTAACAGTCTCTGAGGGAGTGACTAGTTGCTCCTTGAGAACCTTTAAGGGTCCCCTCACCTCATGTCCGAACACCAGACTGTTTGGACTACACCCACCTGGGAACCTATTGGTTCCCCGACGCAAAAATTGGTTTCCCGACGCAGTCTTTGGTAACAGCCCAACACAATCCACAATTACTTTTTCGAACGACTCCCCTATCACCGGGATCGGACAGAGGGGAGCCACCGGGATCACCTGATTTGGCTTCCCTGCAAGCTGGCACGGGTGACAGGACCTACAGTACTCTATCACAGCAGACTTCAAACCGGGCCAGAAGAAGTGTCCTAGTACACGTTCATAAGTTTTAGTCACCCCCAGGTGTCCAGCCCAAGAGTGATCATGAGCCAAATTCAGGCGTTGATACCCTGCTGGTACCACTACTTGATTCTTGGTCTCCCACTCTTTTGTGCCGTTCCAACACCTCATCAATAAACCGTTATCATAAAAGTATCTGACTTTGACATCATTAGCCTTCCCTGTCCTATTCGCACTGTCCCGGCATTTCAACAGGGAGGTATCGCCTGCTTGCGCAGCCACAAACTCCTCACGGGACGCCGGCATCTCCACCCCTATGAAGGTAAGGCTTTGTTCACAGGTTTTGCTCTCGGGAGACTGGATGTCTCTGTCTGGTCTACCCGTCGATGAGTCCTCCATCATCTGTGTGCATAAGAAAGACTCTGAAAAGTTAATACCTTCTTCCCCAGCTTTTCGTCTTGTTACCGCGCAACTTGGGTACAGCATGCTAGGTTCTCATATTCAAGTCAAAAATCCTAAATACATTGACCATATAACCCTTTTTTAGTTTTAGTTTGGAATTTTTTTTTATAAACACAGTTAAATAATCTTGTTATTATTCTCTCTCTTTGAAATAGTGGTCGACCCAGAAAGCCTGTTGCAGCATGTATTGCCTCCCTCGCTGCTCTGGTGCTGACCGTTGGCACGTTTTCTTACTGCTGCCTCTGACTTGGCTCCACTATGGGCGTCCC
This sequence comes from Nannoperca obscura, assembly GCA_036024295.1. NCBI lineage: Eukaryota > Metazoa > Chordata > Actinopteri > Centrarchiformes > Percichthyidae > Nannoperca > Nannoperca obscura. The sequence continues at coordinate 5,308 of JAVQJL010053120.1, forward strand.
ACACATTCATGTCTCCTGAAACCAACCAACACAGCTCCTGGCTGTTAAAAATAAGCTTCCAACAAAATAACACAAAAGATGGAGGGCAGAGAACGTATACTCCTATCCTATTTAGGTGTCTCCTGTGAACATTCCAGAATACTCCTTAATTTTTAAGATAATTTATTTGACCTTTATGTATATTAGATACTGTTATTATTGTGTGACATATGAGGCATTGAATCAAATGCATCTAAACAATGCATTGCCACTCATTTAAATCTTAGGCTCACTGCAGTCAGGAATGTTAAAGTGGAAATGAATAGCACAATTAGGGCAGAAAAAAAACAGGAACATTTAGCTCACATCCTCATCTTCTCTTTAAATGAAAAAAAACAAAACAAGTGATTCTTTACATAAATTGCCATTCAGGCAGACTTTATCTTACCATATTGCTACCCAGAGCATGTTGATCTGCCAGGGGAACAAATACAGAATGAAATGTTTAGAATGAACAGAAAGAAAGGAGTAGGATAAAAGCTGGTCTCCACTTCTCTCATTGGTTGAACTGTTTGAGTCAGTTTCAACATTACTGCTTGATGTGGTCAGGTGTGGTACATTTGAATGATGACCACACTATATGTATTTTTTTACTTAAGTATCCTGACATGTCTGCCTGCCCTCACCTCAGCCAAAAGCTTAGAGTTTTCAGTTTCATGGCAAAAGACAGAAAGGGAGAAAAGAACAAAAGGACAGAAGAGGAGAGAGAGATGGCGAGGCAAAAAGTTGTGTTGCCAGAGAAATACTCTCTCTTGCAGCATTCAGGGGCATTAATTAAAAGAGGCTGCAGTCGATTCCCCTTTAGCAGCAACCCTGCCCCTGGCCTTTCCTGCTTTAACAGAGCGGAGTAGTCATCGACTGTATAGGAACCATCTGCAAACAGAAAAAAACAGGCCACCCAGAGTCACTCGAAACAAATCGGATTTGTAGAGAGTGATGCTTGACATTGACAGACCATGTATATCACCACTGTATGTCCCTCTGTTCCATCCTAATCATGTAATCTATAATCTTCAGATGTGAGTTTCGTTTTTTTTAATGAATTTAAAAATCACATAAGCAGCAATGAATGTTCATCACTTTGCAAAATAGTGAAATATTCTGAATTGTAATGATGTTTAAAAAATAGAGTGGTGATTATCTTTGTGAAACCATCCTGCTGATTGCATCATGTAGTTTTTAAATGTTTTGTTGATTAGCAGCCAACTAGTTTGAGTGTAGTGAGGTGAGAGAGATGTGAGATAGCATGACGAATAAAACACTTACTAGCTTTTTCTGGGGCTTTTAACCGTATATCATGATCTTCACCAGCTAATGGAGTTTGTTCAAACGTCACCATGTGACCTGAGCATGTGACCTCAGTCCTGTGATAACAGGTGGTCATATATTGGGGGACGATGATAATCAGTGTCTCTGTTCAGGGAGTGGTCTTTGGTCCACGGTTCTGTGCTCAACTATCATAGTTATAGAATCTGTTTAACTTTTAAATATGAATAAATATTATTTACAGTTCAGAATCTCTGAATCTGTGCTTTCACAATACAGAGCTGACGTGACACGCTGTGAAGCTAATACAACTAGGTGTCTCTGTTAGGGATGGAAGTTGATATATTAAGTAATATTGACATTCACATATAAATTATCTGACTCACCCTGGAAAGAGAAGGAGAGAAGGAAAACAAACACACAGAAGAAGAGGAAGGGAAGCAGAAAACGTACATGTGGGCAGGCAAGAGAGTATTCATATTCATGCAATGTAATTCTGTGTAATTCTATGTTCTAGTTAAGTGTATGGAGTTGCACTGCAGACAGGTGTCTCTGCAAAGATCAGCCTGTGACCGATATGAGTGTCCAACAAGCATTCAGCAGACCAGCATCATACGCAGTGCTGCGCCATGTGCGCACTTCAGTCTTGTCCTATAATGAACTTTTTTAGTAGTATGTTTTTTCTTGTGGCCGTAGATAATTGTCTGGTTTCACCCATGAGTCGTGATTGTTCCCTTGTTGAGAACACAAATAACTAAAGCACATTTTCTGTCTAGAGAAAAGATGGTCACATATTGTTTTCAACATTAAGTCATTTTATGTTACTTCATAAACTGAAAAGAAATAGTGAACATCTGTAAAAATGACATAAATAGCATTTCTTATAAATGCTAGTACTGCATGTATATACACACACACATGCACGCATGCAAATGCACTGTTGATACACAAAATTCAAGCTTGTGGAGCACGTTTTAGAGAGGGTCCTGTTTAGCTCATATTGGTGCACCTGTTGTATACGAGTCAGACCATGGCACCTCAGAGGATGCATGGTTTCCATGGAGACCCACGGACAGAAATGGTGCAGTACGCTCTGATAATTAGCACCATGATATCTCACTAAGCAAAGTGCTGGAGCAGATTCTTAGGTGTTATTCTATTTTTCTCATCAGTTACGATTCTCTCTACAGTAGTAGTGTTAGTGTACTTAGAGTTCTCAGTATATGTGTCTTTTTGTTGTATATGTAATGCAATTTGGATGGAGATGCAAACCTTTGGAATTTGACCTTTACCCTCCCACACATCACATGGTTGGAAAGTGATGGCGGCACTATGGAAACGAAAGGCATCAACTTTTCTGCTCCGATCCACTTTATGTTGGTTTTCCAACAGCCACAAAGATCAATGGGCTGTGGACATCATTAACAAAGGCCAGCACTACCATTCAGCTGACAGGCGGGTCACAAAGTAGACCACCCCTTATCAATACTTTCTTCTGGAGTTAATGTAGCTAAAGGGAATGTTGCTACCATTTATGCATCTCTCTGTCGTGGATCCAGCATGGGCAAAAAAGAAAAGTCTTTGTAACATTGAGGATCTTGTGTCTGGTATTTTTGGACCGAAGGGTGATTATTTAGACTGACATGTTCTTTGAAAAATTCCAGTTTTTGCTTAAATAGCTTGTTTTTCAGTAGTTGGACTCACTGAACACAAGTTATTTCTTTTCTTGGTTTTATTAAAAACATAAAATCTGCTTTACGGAATTATTTTGCACAACTAGAGCAATACAACAGAGGTAGGTTAGTGGTCTCTACAAAGACCCAGGCTCATCAGAACAGTGACCGACCCACACGAGCAACGGCGTTAAGAGTTGAAAGCCCTGGATGAGCAGTGTGTCCACTTATAGAGAGGAGGACAGGAGGAGGTACCGACCGTGGAGATGACAGACACTGAGGGAAAGGAGAACCAGGCGCATGGGACCTCTGATAAGAAGCGTTGCATTGATCACCATGGTCCGGAACGTCGGTATAGTGTCCAAAAAGGCTTTGGCACTCCAAAGCAGCACCAACATGAGCACCATATCTCACTGTCCAACTTGGAGGGGGTTGAGGACTTTGAAGAGTTTGTTTTGGATTTTGATGACTATGACTTGCTTGAGTCAATCCACAGTCAACTGGAGTCACCAGTCGATCCTATCCGTGAGTGGTGTTTTGTTCAGCTATACTGTTGCTGTGTAGTTTTACATTTCTGTCCATTCAATGAAGAGTTGTAAATCGTTTACATTTGACAGTAGTGTAAATTGTGTCAAGGAAGTTCTGATGCAATCACAACACAGGGAAATTCACATGGGCGGGAATTTTAATCTATTTTTACATGGATAATCAATGTGCTGGAGTTTTTTCCATTGATAATGTAGCTTGCTGCTCGGTTAATTAGTGACAATATGAGGCTCATTCATGGCTACACACACAACAAAGTTGTCCACGGTATTGACACGGTGCACGACTGCTGCTGCTGCTTCCTGCTTTCCTATTGATCCAGTGGCAGCCATTTGGCTTTGGGGTTAGCCACAGCTAGAGCGGAAAACATTTCATTGACAGTGTGTGGTTCTGCTATTTTCATCCATATGTGGACCTACAAACATGGAACATTACTCCTATGATAAAGCTAGATTCCAGCACATGCAAAAAGAAAATAAAGGTGATCAGCCTACCTTCACACACATCTTCCAGGGTTCAGTTGTAGCTTAAACCTATTAGCACCATCTGGGTTATTATTACTTGACACTTGTCCTTCATTTTCTGTCTAATGTTAGCTAAGCTAACTTGCATTTATTTTATCTATTTTTCAGGGTTGAAGAGATGTCAGTCTCTACTGATATATGTCAACAACTATTGGATGGATTGCCATAAAATTTGTACAGATCATGATCCCCAGATAATGAATCGTAATGATTATGATGGTCCCCTGATGTTTCCTCTAGCACCACATTGAGTTTAACATTTGTGGTTTTGTTTAAAGTGTGAGATGAAAAAAAATCTGAGATTTGAGATGAATTGTCCTGAAATTTGCTAAACATTAAAAGTCCCCAGAGAATTAATCCTATTGCCTTTGGTGATCCCCTGACATTTCCTCTAGGGCCATCATCAGGTCAGAATTGTTATTTGTCCAATGATTGTGATAATGAAGAAAACTAATGACATTCCCATCAGCCTCAGCTGTACTTTGAGTTTAGTGCTAATTAGCAAATGGTAGATTCCTAATATGCTAAACTAAGATGGTGATCCTGGTAAACATGACTTGCTAAACATCAACATTATAACATTTACATTTTGAACATGCTAGCATGCTGATGTTAACATTTACCTTAAAGTGCTGCTTTGCCCATGTACAGCTTCACAGAGCTGCTAGAGTGCAAGCTCTGTGATATAATCACAAAGTGATGACCTGCCACACATGACAATAGTTTGGGGATGTGTGGAGAAACAAGGGAACTTCAGCTATCCTCTCCTCATCTCTGCTTGAGGCTAGCTGCTTGAGGCTACATTAGCTTCTACTGGCATAGCACACCTAATTTCCAACTCCTGCTCCTGAGTGATATTTTGCTATTATGATTTCTACGAAGATATCTAATTCAGCTAGGCTTCTAATATAGAAGCATTCCGTTCAAGCACTACCCCTTGAGTTCTAAGGTTCATGAGATAATGTTTAAACTGGGTGTCTGAGTCTCATCTTTATAAAGCCAGATCGCATCTCATCTTGTACACATGCCCAGTCCTTTTTAACAGTAAGTCATTAAACAAATTAATGTGCGGTTAGGCTCCTGCTGATTGAGGTAACAGGAGTACAAGGAAATGTCACTGTAGGTAAAAAAAATGGTTGGGTCCTTTTTGTTTTGGAGTAAAATTAAGCTAGATATATTAGATGATTTGGTTACAAATATTGTGCAAATTGTATAACAATTGGATTTTACTCATGCCAAGAGCACAGAGAAACAGATAATCAGATATGTGGACAGCATAAATTGCCTTATGATTTTTGATATTGGAGGGATTTGTTTTGATAATTCTTGTGATTTATTTCATCTCTAAAATGCACAGAGATCAGTATAATCAAAATGAGATGTTGGTTACACAGGGATAGTTCAGCTGAATTGTCTGCCTCACAATATATATACTCTAGAACATGTGTGTTTTGACCCAAGTGAACAATCAAGACAAGATCATGAGGCTGCTCATGTTGCCCATGTAAAGTCCCATTACTGAGAAAAGCCACAAGGCTCGAAAGTCAGAAATGTCTAATTTTAAAGAACATCTTGGCATTGCCTTTTAAAAGCTATGATAGCTCCCTATAGAAAGTCCAATAGTATATATAGTGTATTTACATTTGTTTAGGTGTGGATTTTGGAAGTGCGTGTTAGGTGAGATTTGGAAACTACCTAATTTATGCATGGTAGTTTTTTACTTTTGACTAACTGTCAGGGGCGCTTTGTGTTGGGCCTTCTCAGCAAGATTAACGGCATCAGCCCAGGTCAGACACCAGTTTAACTGAAAGAACAGGGAGTCCCTTTCACACAGTTATTTGTCCTGTCCATGCCCTGCCATATGGTGAGGAAAATCAGCTCATCCATATCAGCAGGAGGATTTCATAGTAGGGCAGTCTTTAGAACTCTTCCCTTTTGAGACAACCTAACTAAATGTTTATTTCCATTTCTGTCTGTTTCCTTGATGTAGGCATGACATGGCAGAATGGAAAAATTACTGCAGTTCATACACATACACATACACATACTCCCCCTCTCACCTCCACCATGGTTACCTCCGGCTGCTCATGTAACAGATTAAAAAAGTTTATTTAGTAGGAAATGATATTCAGCACTGAGTTACTGAACTGCCCCCAGATCTTTACCCCGCCCTTAAATACACCAAACACAAGTCAAACCTCAACCATATACAACCTTACTGTAATTCTACTCTTAAACTGTTGTGCTAGTGATTTACAGCCTAATTATTAAAAAAAATAAGGACTTACTCTCAAATCTTCATGCTTTGGCCTCTTTTCACTTACATTTTAAAATAGTCCCTGCTGCATTACCAGCTTCAACAAAATACACAAAGCCAACAAAATGTTTACAGCGATGGATATCCTAGTTCATTTTAAGACTAAAGTAAGATAAACTTAATTGCTGCCAGAAAACATGCTTTGGAACAGAGTTGACAGAATTGTAAATACACCTGATTTGAAATGACAATTTTCCTTTAACCATCTCAAATGTATTTGTTAAGTTATACCTAAATACACCAAATACCTAAATCTTCTACATAAAAACGCATACTGGGCCTCAAAATAATACATTTGTCACAATTTTGCCAAATTATAATTATCACCTCATTTATTATTTCCCAGTTCCAATATCCAAACTAAGTAACTTCCCAAGCTTCCCACTCTTTCACGTGGCAAATGGTAGCCAGGTCCTCAGTGTAATGAAACAACCTCCTCATTATGCTAAATTCAATAAACTGATTTGTGGGTAAAGGAAATTGAAAATGAAATTACTCTTTTTGAACTGACAAATGTCTGAGGGCAAAACCAGTAACTATTTCCGATGGCATATGTAGATTCTCACTCACCCATGGAGCCTTTATGTTCTGTTATTGGTTGTCCTTCTGTCAGCTGGAAACTAAAACAGACATACAAATTTGATTTCTGATTTTCCAACGTGGAGCCCATTTTCTGAGTTAGAAAGGATGTTTTATTTGTTCACAGTCCCAGAAAGACCATTTCAGGCAACTGCTTACAGAACACACCCTTCTAGGTTGGTGGCTTTGACTTGAATGTAGACTTTTTGCATTTTTACTTAAAATACTTGTGGCTGTTCAGGTCACAGATTTGAGGACAACCCTGGGGTGAGACGCCACCTGGTGAAGAAGTCATCACGATGTCTGGTGTCCCGGACCAGCAACAGTTCCACACCACTAAGCAGTCTGAAGAAGAAGAAGAGAGCAGTGGATAAGAAAATTCATGAGGTTTGCAGCAGACCTTTTCCCGTCCAGCTACTAATCTACCAAGTGTCCTTTTTTTTAACCTTATTTATTCATGGTGTAGATGTTAGCATACAACATTAGCTTTCATTCATCAACGTTTCTGTCCACCAAACAAATGCAAGTCCAATATTCACTCTCCTTTTAGCTCTGGTTTGGTCTTCACAAACTCCTGAAGGGATATATTTGGCTCTTTAGCTACTCCACTAACTTTGTTAGCTAGTTAGTGCTATGCATGTAGCGTACGGTGGGTTTGTCAATGGTTGTTGTGCTGAAAATAGCTGACTACTGCTGCTAGAAACAAGGCTGATGAGAGCAGTGAGAATGAACAAAAAAGTCAAAACAATTAGCTGAAAGAGGCTCAAACACTCTGTAGAGCTAAGGGGAGCTGCAGAGTTGGGTGATAATTATTTGTGTGCTTATTGCCTCAAGTCACTACCCTTACATTACACATTGCCATTTGACTTATTAATAAAATGAATTCCACATTGAAATGTGACAAAATGTCTCTCCAATATTTGCTTATCCTCTTATCTGCTCTTAGCTGGGTACAAACCATGTAGTTCAATTGGTCCCCATAAACATGTGTGTCGACTGTGTCTTTTGAGTTGCTGTCTTTGAATTCAGTATCTATGAAATGTTAAGCCTTGTCTTTCATTTTGTTTTTGCTTATATGTCTACTTGGTCTTCAGTTGTTTGTGGAGCTGAATGAGCTGATTGTGGAAAAGGACCATGAAATGCGTTGGAAGGAGCGTGCCCGCTGGATCAAGTTTGAAGAGGATGTGGAGGAGGAGACAGACCGCTGGGGCAAACCTCATGTGGCCTCACTCTCCTTCCGCAGCTTGCTGGAGCTTCGCCGCACCATCACACACGGTAAACGGCTTGTGCATGCATACAGCAAAGCAGATGCTCACAGCACCAGTCTTATGATTTACCTGTTTCCATGTGCAACTGAAATAAAATCCACATAGATAAACATGAAATACAAAATAGAAGCAAAGCTCACATCAACTCAGTGTGTTTTTGGCTAATAACAAATAACATTTTCTCCCTTTTAACGTTTACATGTAGATACTTTGTAAACAACCTGGTATTATTATATTTAGCTCCTTGTCTTCCTGTACCTTACTTCTCTAGGTGCCATCCTTCTGGATCTCGAGCAGAACTCTCTGCCCGGCATCGCTCACCTGGTGGTGGAGACGATGATCATCTCTGATCAGATCCGTGCTGAGGACAGACCCGGGGTCCTACGGGCTCTGCTTCTCAAACACAGGTCAGTCCCCAGGCTATTACTTGCTTAGTATTTGAAAGATATCTACTTTAATGTACCTGATGCATAGTCTCATACATTCAGTTATCTAGTGTGGCACCCCAGGAGAAGATAGGAGGTTGAAAGGCCTCATCTGTTTTATATATATATATATATATATATATATATATATATATATAATATGAATATGAATATGTTAAAGAGGCTACAGTGATCCAGTCACTGTCTGTAAAATAATTTCAAAACAATTCATATGTAACATTGCATTTTGCTTATTACTAATACTAGCAATTAGCTCTGTGCTATTTGCTAGAAATCCTGTTTATAAATGGAGTATAGGCATTGACACTATAAAGTCAATACTTGTTTTCAAAGATTTATGTTAAAATACAATATTAATATTAAACAACACTGACAGCCATATCTTGTAAGTGTACAGTATTTTTGACTCACGGTTTATTGAGGAGGACCTTCTTCTTTTATGTGTTTTTATATGTTTGATCTGAAAGCCTGAACAAGACCTCCTCCTTGCAGTTTTGGTCTGTGGTGTTAGCTACCCTGGCAACAGATCTTGATTTAATCTCAAACCATCCCAGCCCCATTTAAAACCAAAGTTAGATGACTAATACACTACTACTCCTGCTTAATGTGACAGGCCCCCAAAACATTGTTATCTTATTTCTTTATCCATGTATTATCAGACCTCTCAGTGCATGATAGTGTGGGTGCAGCTTTGATGTTGATCATGGATTATAGGTATGGCACCATGAAGAATAAAATCCTAGCCCTCTTCCCCCTCCTCATTAATCATCATCCTGCAGTGGAGGGTGTTACAAAAGAGTCAAACTCAGGGGAATTGAAAACTGAATTTCCAAATTGTGAAATTCAACAACACTTGGCTCATCATCTTGTGTACTTCCCCGGGGTTGACTATGTTTCAAATGTCAAGACTGTGCTGCAGCTGCACTGGGTTTTAAAGCCTAAACTGTCAGATTAAAGGTTTGATTCTTCATTATGTGAGTCATCCTGCCCCTTTGATCTCTGCCTTGGTCTTCTCAGTCCTGTTTAGACTTTGTCAGACTAACTTCTATTTCATGCACAAAGTAGTGGGTGTGTCAAATGATGCTACACACTACAACTACACACCAAGAATGAAAAAGAGTATAAGCGGCTTTGTAAAATCATATAAACTTGTAAGCTTGAAACCAGAAATCTTTCTAACAGTGTTGTTACTTCACACATCCAGGTTCATTGTGCTTCTAAAATGTTTTGTTTGAGATGAGACTGACTTAAAACCCAGGATTTAAGATGTGGAGACTGACAAACCTCAAGCTATTATTGTTTTTTTGTGCCTTAGTGTCAGCCCCTGTTGGTCTCAAGTTCAATTGAGTTGTTGGAAATGATTGGGCGTGATGGTGTTAAACCACTGGTACCGTATGTTAGTAGATTTGGAGAGTGCATGGTTATCATGGGACACCCCAACTTCGTGTCAGCCAACCTCAGGTGTCAGGATCTCAATTCAAAAAGGTATTAGTGACCACAACTTGCCCAGTACAAAACCTCAGACACAAATTATCTCAGCTGTCCCCATATTTCTGTACAAGTGCTCCCAAAACACCAGAGGGGATAGTTACATCAGATCCTGCACACTGCTAAATATAAAGTCAAATAAACACAAGCATGAGCATGTAACACATGCCATTCCCTGGCTATCTCTAGCTCTCTCAAATGGTCCCCACTTATTGATTGGCACTCGCACTGACATTCCAGCTAAATTGACCTAACAAATATGGCCAATGGAATTGTGCCCTACACATAGTCCATTATAGATTTTTAAGTTACGTAACAAAAAAAGCAAGTTAACTAAATGTCGGCTGTCAAATTGAATTACCAAAAAGAAAGATAAGCCATGCCATTCAAGTTCCCCAGATGAAGCCTAGATTTAAGAGCTCCCCTGACTTTTCCTCTAGATTGATTGCCCTCAAAAATGGTAGATATATTCATGGTGCCCAAAAGACGAATCCTAATGATTTTGGTGATCCCCTGACTCCCTCTAGTGCCACCAGGAGGCCACAATTTTTACTTAAACTGTGAAATATTTTATATAATTAAACTTTCACTCATACTTGTTTCAGTTTTATTTTCCATTGAACTTATCGTACCATTATGTCTCTGTATACAGCTCACCTAAGCCAGTGGCACAGCATTCTCTGTCTGGCTCCCGCTCTGTCAAGCCAGAATGGTACAGCCTGGGTTTGATTAGTAACAGTACTCTTGCATGGACAATGCTTTCTTGTGATAACACTTCAAAAGTTTCGATTATGCCAGTAGATTATAGCAAATAATATATTTAATATTACTAATATAATTAATATTATAACGTTGTGGTGACCAAATGTGCTGTTTCACTAAAACCATGTGCACAGGATAGATTTAGCACACACAAAGCAACACAACAGATGCACACAAAATAAGCTGGCCAGAGGGCATTCTTAGCAACAGGCCATCATGCGTTCGTTCCATAATTTCAGCCTTTCCACATAAATTCCCAGCATGTCACTGGCTGCATTCACAGGGAAAAAAACACTCTGTCATCATTAGAGTCATCGCCCGTCGGAGATATCAGATTTACTACGTGGAAAGAAACACATTGCTGTGCTGCTAAAATTTTGCTCATCGGTTACCACTTTAAAGACCACTTTAAAGATCCTCTGGAAGCATCTCGAGCATAATTCACTTCAGTGTCACACTTAGTTCTTTTGTTTCGGGGTGCTGTTGCATCCAATTTGGACGGCTTCTTATTGGACCATGTGGGCCTAATGACTGAGGTGATGTCACCTTTAAACTGAGCAGTGATGTAATGAACTTGGCTGGTGTGACACACTATATACTTGTCTTTAACAGGGAGAAAAATGTGCTTACACTCACATGTACAAAAGTGTAGATAATAAGGCTGCACAGATTAGTCTCTAGCTGTTTTATTGATGCTCTAATGCAAATATCACATTTGGAAAATAGGAATGTGTCAACTCAGATATTCTCGTAAGAGCTTTCCAATTAGCTTGAATTGAGAAGTGGTTTAGATCTGAAAGAATTTTGCTGATGACTTTTCTAAATTTATGAGCTGCATTGCAGCTGCATGAGGTAAAGCTTTTCAACATGTCGAATGAACAGAAGGTAGATTAGGTGAACAAGAATCACAGCTGTGCTGGTTATTTCTAAATAATTTTCCCTTTTCATTTAAAAAACTTGCTGTTTTTTAACATGTGTAAACTGAACTATCATCATCATATTATCATCATAATTTAATTCAACCTCAGGCTGGAAAGATAATGAGTAGATTTGGCTTCCTCTTGAGGTTTCTGACACTTGGGAGGAATTTATAGGGCGATTAAGTATAAAAGTTCATTGTTGAGTTTGGGAGCAGTAGCATGACTAAATAATCTGTATTACTAGCATGACAACTCAGGAAACTCCATTTCTTGATGAAGGCAATGAGATGCTGGTAAAGGCTTTAAAAACAGCTGATAACTGGACCTTGCCTTAGGAAGAGTTTGTCAAACATACTGTTGCAGAGGCACCTGTTAGGCCTTCGACCATGCTGCTAGGAGGGTTTGTATTTTGTGTTGAATGGCTGAAGCTAAAGTAAAGTCTGCAAGGCTGACGTTGAATCATTTCAACAATGTCTACCAGGAGAAGCTGGAATGAAACTTGGAATTTTAGACCTGATTAGAAAATATTAAGAGCAATTCTTCTACTAACTGCTTTTAGCCATAGCAGCTTTATGGGTAATGCTAGTGGAAAGATTTTTAATTTTGGACAAAAGTTATGGAAATCTGATATATTATATGTGGCTATGCATTAATATTGATGTGTTTTAATATTCATGCATGCATTAATATTTAATGCATAGCAAAGCAATTTGCTACAGACATTAATGATCCGCAGTGGATAAATCTTAAGGACTTTGGTGATCTTTTCATTTAGCACTACAAGCACATCAAAGTTTTCAGTTATCATGTGGATGGGATGACACAATCTTTGGTGTGGATATTCATGGTTCCAAGATGTTGTATCCTAATGACTCCTCTGACTTTCATCTGGCGCCACCAGGAGGCTAACATGTTTAGTTCAGAGTTAAATGTTTCTATATTTATTGGATGGAATACCATGAAAATGGTAATGTAATTGTTATAACTTTGTGCCATCATGAGGTTAACATTTTAATTTGTGCTTATCCTACTTTGGTTCACGATTTGTTAAACTAATGTTCCCATCATCCTCAACTGTACTTTGTGTTTAATGCTAATTAGCAAATGCTATAGCCTATTAGCATGCTAACTCACTAAAGCTAAGATGGTGACCCTGGTAAACACTGCTTGCTAAACATACTAAACTCAGTGTGTTAACATTGTCACTATGAGCATATTAGCATGCTGATGTCAGCATTTAGCTCAGAGCATAGCTGTGTCTACATACAGCCCACCAAAGTTGTTAGTGCGGCTGTAGTCTCTTACTGATCTGTCTATTTCTTTTTCCCACAGCCATCCGAGTGACCTGAAACATCGTTTTCACCGCCACCACTCGTCCAGCAGTCTTCATGGCAGCTTCAATCACAACCACGTCCAAGACACCAGTCTGCCACTGGTGGCTGAAGAGAACGACGAGCTCCAGGATAGCAAAGGGCCGGTATACGACCCAAAACAAGACGTGTTTGTCAGCCTGTTTGTAAGTTTCCTATTTGTTTGTTCTTAACTCTAAAGCAATCTTGATTCTTCACACTTCCTTCACTCTTTGTTTCTCTTTGTGAGATATGAGATCTGAGTGATGATAGACTGTGACATAGTTGAAGCAGCACAGGCAGACGGTAAATACGATTTACCAAAGCCAAAGTAAGTGATTAGTTTCGACAAGAATCGAAAAGGATAATTGAACTCAGCTATCTAAATGGACAGAGATAAAAGAGATGCTGAGCTGTCTTGTTTTAGTTTATGGTTTGAATTAAGTTCTAAGAATCAGCAGTTAGCATAGATTTAAACATGATTACACTAAATTCCTGATGTGAGGCCAGTGGCTCTCGCATTGTTCTTTGAAACACCCCTCCATGAGGTCAGAAGTCGTGTAGGTAGTTCTTGAAGTTGGAGAAAGCAAGCCTCCCTTAGCCACATGTGTTCAATTATGTTCTTAGTCAGCTTACAGGTGCTTCTTGTTAAAGCTTCTTGATGCATTAACTGTGAAAACTTAATGTCCCCCATGGCTTAAAATGTTGGCAAATTTAAAACAGCCTATTAAAAGAACTCAAACATAAAGAGCCAGTCATCCAGTTGTGCGGTTTAAAATTAATTTCACAGGGGCATTAGAATATTATTGCTAATACATACATTGTTATTCCAACAATCATTTCCCATTGTTGGTCCCATGCTCTGTTATGTTGTAACATCACGTTGGTCGAAAGAACAACGTGGATAATCTTTGTTCTGTTCTTCCTCCAAGAAATCCCTACACCCTCTGCCTCCTGAGAGCCATCCCGCTGCAGCCAGATCGATGAAACTTCTTGCCAAGATTCCCAAAGATGCCGAAGCTGTCATTGTTTTAGTTGGTAAGCTCTGGGAGCTTTGACAAAGTAGATTAGTTTGAGGAATTATGGCTTTTCTTCTCATCTGTTTTAAAAAATACTAAAAGATGAATCTGTTTGTAGTCAATTCTCCATTAGACTGGGCCTCAAATCCAAAAATAAAAGAATTCAATTACATCAGTATAACGCCATAGTTGTATAATACTCACCACAAGTGGTACCTGATCACTTTTTGTCTTTACTGTAGTTTGTAGTGTTACGCTGCTGTTAATGTAAAGTCAACACCTGCAGCTGCTTTGCTGTAGCCCTGGAGGACATGGAAATCTTTTACTGTATGTCTTGATTTAGCCTCAATAGCAAATTAGCACTACAAACATTGTTAATGAGGAGGAGATTCATTTTGCAGATCAATTTCTGTTATAAACAGGTGAATAAATGTTCCAACAGCAGAAAATGTCCTCCCTTATGTAAAGGTGTGAAAACTTGTTGTGGTTTTGTTGCCGTCAGGCTGTGTTGAGTTTCTGGAGCAGCCAGCCATGGCTTTTGTCAGGTTGAATGAGGCAGTCCTTCTGGAGTCGGTGCTAGAGGTCCCCGTCCCTGTTCGCTTTATTTTCGTCCTGCTTGGTCCCATTCAGTCCAACGTCGACTACCATGAGATTGGACGCTCCTTCGCCACTCTCATGTCTGACAAGGTAAATATAAATCTTAAAAAGTGTAAAACCGATGATTGTCAGATGATTAAAGGATTGTGTCACAAAATGCAAGATAAAACCAGATGAATATTGTCATTTATTAAATACTATTAAACATTAAGAATTAGATTTAGAATTGATACAATTGTGCCATTTTGTGCACACACACAAAAAAAGTGATTATGTTCTTCCCAGCCGTTTGTTTGTAGTTGATGTTCATTTTTCACTGAATGCTAGTGGCTACATGACCTTCTACATGTTCTAATCACTAATAATTGCACCTCTCACCACTAAGAGATACTGTAAATATACACAATTATTGCAGTTATAAATTGTAAACAAGATCCTTTTACTTTAGCATTCAGGTGGTGACATTCAATTGCATTTTGCTGTAGAGTTTCCATGAGGTGGCCTATTTTGCTGACGACAGACAGGACCTCCTGAATGGTATCAATGAATTCTTGGACTGCAGCATCGTCATTCCACCCTCAGATGTGGAGGGCAAAGACCTCCTGAAGACGGTGGCTGACTTCCAGAAGCAGATGCTGCGCAAGAGGAAGGAAAGAGAACTCAAGAGGCAACACTCCTCATTTGGAATGGAGCTGAACAACAAAGGTAGTCTTTCAGGTCCCTATAGAGCCTCTCTTCAAAGCCAATCCATGATTTTAGGTTATAAATATAGACGTGAAATGTTTTTACGGCTACAAATGAACAGAATCACCTTTCCGTAGTTTAACAAATTAGATATGTCCCATCACCTCAGAAAACAACTCAGTAACCTTTCCACTCAAAAATAATTGTAACATCCTATTCATACTGTAACTTTAACAAGTTGTATATAATCTCAAAAGTAACATTAGACTTGTATCAGTCTTAGAATATATGATTACGCTTACTATAAACTTGAAATAATATGATTGATGCTTTAAAGCTGCCATCCACCTGTTTCAAAGTCCAATCAGTATTTTTTACCATATAAATTCAATGTATGTTCACAAAAATAAGTAAATCACATTTTGTGTTCTTCAAGATGTGTGTTGCAGTCTGCCATGGACTCCTTTTTGATTCTGCCACTAGGGGGCGCCAAAGACATTTTCAAATTCTACACATAGTGGCCTAGGGAAGGGTCATAAGGATGGGATTATGTTATATTTTTTTCTCATTCTCAACATATCTTCTGAAAATAACTAACCCAAGCTCTCAAACTGAAAACATATTTAAAAAACAGGTCACAAATATATTATATTTAGTGCTAAGTAATTTCCTAAAACAGCTGTGTACTGTAGTTTTTAGCAAATGTTACTCAAACAGGAGTAAATAGTGCATTTGTTGGGGACTAGTTTCAGATGAGGATGAATACAAATGGGTTGCTCTTGCTATTTAAGATAGCAGGACTGTGTATGTGTAATTAACTCAACTAGAGTGTCCAAAGACACTCATATTGTTTTTGGTCTTTTCATGGGATAAATAGAACATCAGCAGTGTTTCCCTCATGATAGTGAGTTGCCTCTTACCTTTTAGAATTTGGTAGTGGTGTTGTTTTACAGATTGAATTAAATCCATTATCGACTTATATAGTTGTTTATTTAATTGTTGTATTATTATGATGATGATCATAAGCAGTTTCTTTATGTAATGGAGACTCTAACAAACTCCATAGAGGTGAGTCCAGAGGAGGAGGAGGAGGGAGACCAGGAGGTTGATCCTTTAAAGCGCTCAGGGATCCCTTTCGGAGGCCTGATCCATGACATCCACCGCCGCTACCCACACTATGTCAGCGACTTAAAAGATGCCCTGGACATGCAGTGCATCGCTGCTGTCATATTCATCTATTTTGCTGCACTGTCGCCCACTATTACCTTTGGAGGCCTGCTGGGTAAACTGAAACAACAAGAAACAAGTCATTTGGATTCCATGTCATTTTGATAACTGTGCTCTGAAGAGGTGTTTATGGCTGTTTTCACATACAGGAGAAAAAACAGAAGGCATGATGGGAGTGACTGAACTTATTGTGTCAACTGCAACTCTTGGAGTTATATTCTCACTGCTTGCTGGTCAGCCCCTTCTCATCATAGGATTCTCAGGACCCTTACTGGTGTTTGAAGAGGCCTACTACAAGGTAACTACCACACATACTGTATCGCATACTCCAGTTTTTGTAGTACATATTTAGCATTTTGTTTTTCCTGAATATGTAACCATCACGTCTGTGTCTTTTCACTCAGTTCTGTCAGGCCCACAACTTTGAGTACCTGACTGGTCGAGTGTGGATTGGTTTCTGGCTTATCTTCATCGTGCTGGTGATTGTGGCAGCAGAGGGCAGCTTCCTTGTTCGTTACATCTCACCCTTTACCCAGGAGATTTTTGCTTTCCTCATCTCCCTTATCTTCATCTATGAGACTTTCTTTAAGCTCTTCAAGGTAACTACTCCACATATCACACAGCACACTGAGCTCAATTATGAATGTATTATGATTAATAGTACAGTGCTTATTAGTGAAGTTGATAGCATGCAGGAATTTGGTTTAATACATCACTTCTCATATCTACAAAAAGCCACTACAACCATCAACAATGGATAAACTGAGACCCTCTTCTTGTTGTCAGGTGTTTAAGGAACATCCACTGATGGCAATATATCCCACTGACTCCACCACAGCTATTGGGAATCAAAATGTTGATGAACCCATCTTCAACCAGCCCAACACTGCTCTCTTGTCTCTGGTCCTCATGATGGGCACTTTCTTCGTTGCTTTCTTCCTCAGAAAATTTCGAAACAGTCGATTTTTAGGTGGCAAGGTACCCTGCTTTGCAGACTCTCTTACAAACAATCAAATTCCAATAGTGGATGTCAGGCTTCTCATGGGCATTTACAATTATCCTGTGGAGCTTTCTCTGTAAATGAATAATGACAACCTTTTTATGTGATAAGAAAAGTGCTGAATGTTGACTTGATCTGATGTATGTTTATGTTTGGATTCTCAATATCCCCAGGCCAGAAGAATCATTGGTGACTTTGGCATCCCCATCTCAATATTAGTTTCAGTATTGGTGGATTATGTCATCACCGACACTTATACACAGGCAAGTATAATGTCAGTAACTTCAGTCACAGCAACAGCAGCAGTTTAAATGCATTTTTTTTTTTACAGTTCCAACAAATCAGGGTCTTTTCTCAGTACTTTAATGTAATCTATTATTTACTTTTAGAAACTCAATGTGCCGTCGGGCTTCTCAGTCACGTCCCCTGACAAGAGAGGTTGGTTCATCAGTCCCTTTGGTGACAAGCAGCCCTTTCCCCCCTGGATGATGGGAGCATCTTTTGTACCTGCCCTTCTTGTCTTCATCCTCATTTTCATGGAAACTCAGATCACTTCGTACGTACAGTATGACTATATACAGTGAAATGCTCTGGGTGTAGAATATGTCTGTGTAATAGTAAGGTATACTTTTTACAAACTGTTTGTTTAACTTCCACTTTTGTATTGTTTTCAAATGTTTCCTCCAATCAATCAGACTGATAGTCAGTAAAAAGGAGCGTCGCCTCGTTAAAGGCTCAGGCTTCCACCTGGATCTTCTGCTCATTGTTATTCTGGGTGCCATCTGTCCTCTTTTCGGCCTGCCGTGGCTCACTGCGGCTACCGTGCGCTCCGTCACTCATGTCAACGCCCTCACCGTCATGAGCAAAGCCACAGCGCCCGGCGAAAAGCCCATGATCCAGGAGGTGAAAGAACAGAGGCTGACTGGGCTTCTTGTTGCTGTTCTTGTTGGTAAGAAGAAAGGGAAGGAGGTGCCAATTGACAATTCACTATAACTCTACCCCCAAATTGCAATTGTCCAATAATAGTTTAGCAACCGTAGCACGCAGGACAGTCAAGCTTTGGATGTTATTTTGAAAAGGTGTGCATGGGGCTGCAGTAAAATACTCACTATCTCAAGGGTTCAGAGGGTGGTGTCTTTTTTAGCCTTTTTCAAAGACAAAACACAAGAACAACTTTCTAAGGAATGCATTAAACAGCATTATAAAGCTCTAGGTTATCATTAGTAACTACATCATTTTGTTGGGTTACAGGTTATGTTAAAAATACCTGGACTGGACTGGAACATCTACCCTGAGGGAGCAAATAAGCTAACATATCAGACATGAGAGTAATGATAGTGACTGTCCAGCTCTTCATTTGGTTTGGGGAAGATAACATGCTAGCAACTCCAATCACAGTTCTCACAATTCTAGCCTTTCATTTATCTCATCAGTCAGTCCTTCAATACATTTTCTCTTGTAAAAGAAAAGCATACTATTTGAAATGACTAACATGAAAGTGAAGCTCAGAGCTAACATTGCTGTACCCTGCAATATGCAAGCAGTTCTGCTCCTCTATCTCCTATATGGAGCTGGTGAATTGCTGCTATTGCTATTTTAGCACAATATAATGTGTACAGCCATCAAATACATGTATGGGACTCTTTTACAGTGTTCTTGTTTTAAAACAAACCAGCTGGAAACAAAATTAGCATTAGCTTACATATATATAGTTGGACTTTCAGTTAAAACAGATGATAGTTGGAGAAGCCTGCGTTTGTTCACTTCTGTGTGAAACCAAAGACACATTGTTTCAATAATTACAGAATTTTGTGTAATAAATCTGCCACCATTATCACTGTTATGTGCCATGCCAGTACGCAAAGCTTGACAGGCAAAGAAGCAGTAATGGTACGGGGGATGGGACTTAGCAAATTGGTTGGTGGAATGTTCCTTTTGAGGTCCATGTGAAATCTTCTTTTAGTTTAAATTTAATTACAAATTAATAAAGAAAAGCCACAAAATAATGATTGCATTAACATTCAAAATAAATCAATCACACCAACACACAAAAGTGCATTAGCATTGAGCTGGAGGAAAGGAGGAATCTGAACTATTAACTATTTCCAGACAATGATAATTACAACAAACATACTTTATTATTTGACTGTGGGGGTTGTATTTTTTTACAGCAGTATTACATTGCTAGAGGTACAGAGTGGCACTTCTGCATTCAAAAGTATAAACCAGCCGCTGCAACAGCTTAAAATCATTTTACATTCTGTTTACAAATTGTCTTCAAAATGAACCATAACAGTATGTAACTCAAAATACAATGTCTGACATTGCAACATTGTTTTTATCCACTAGACTAGTCAGCAGAATATCTTGTATCAATTAAGGTAGGGTTTCTAAAGTAGTCTTAAGTATAGTTTGATCTAGTTTGGTTATACAACCATTATGGTTCATCATGATTCTTGAGCTTTTGTTTGATTGCAATGTTATTTGGATTAGGAAGACTTTTGTATTATCCCAAATAATGTTTCAACCAGGGCAGCTCAACAGTGGATATGTTTCAAATAAACAGCGGTGACAGTGTGTTTGTTATAAGGGCTGTTCCCTTGTTGAATGAATAATTCTCTCCACAGTTCTTGTACATGTGTGCAGTGTATCAAAAACACTAACGTCATTTGAAAAGCTCTCCTTTAACCCCTTTTTACCCACCAGGTATGTCCATGGTGATGACAGACGTGCTGCGCCTCATCCCTCTGGCTGTGCTCTTTGGCATCTTCCTGTACATGGGGGTCACGTCTCTGACAGGCATCCAACTGTACGAACGCATCACACTTATGGTCACGCCGGCCAAGCATCACCCTGACCACATCTACGTCACCAAGGTAACACAAGCAATGAGAATTTTTACATGCCCTCATCTTCTATTATTAGTGGTGAAATGGACAAGCTAACCCCAGCAGAGTGGTGACTGCAGCAGAGTCTAGGCAGCCGTTCTTCCACAGTCTTGGTTTTTAGCTTGGTTTGATAGAAAGACCATATTTTTCAGATCCCTGTAAATGGAACATTATCCAGGTTTTTAAAGCTATGAAAGGCTTGGACTCTTGGCCTGGTTACTTCTGCATTTATCAGTCTGCTGGATTTAGCGTCTCCATCTGACTAACAATGACGCAAGAATACAGATGATGTATATTCTGCATTACCTGTGTGAGACTTTTATTTCAGTGTGTAGATCCTCTTTGTGTTGTTTATCGTCATATAGTTTGTTTTACTGACTACCTGCTATGTAACCCTATTTCAGGAATTGCCTGTACACATAGCATGCATCAGTCACCTTGTCAGTTCAGAGAATTCACACATTAAACATTTATCATCCATCACTAAATATGGTCTTGTGTTTTAACAGGCATTTGATTAAGCAAGGAGCAGAGACTACTAAGAGGAATCTTACTAGTATTACTAGTAAGAAAGTCTGTTTGAATAAAAATTTATTCAGAAGTATCCTGTTAATGATGCATTCATCTTGTAAATCATGACACACAGCTCTCGCCCACATGGTTTCACATTAGCTGGACATTGACAGTATCTGAAAATTGGTGATTCTGGTCCTGATATCACTTAGTGTCCAGTTGAAATCAACAGGAAAATGACAGTAAACTTTATAGAAAAGGTATTCTCTTGCATATTTTACACAAATCATTAGATCCACTAGATGGAACCAAAAACATATAGGATGTCTTTATGCAGGGGAGCAGTTTGAGATTCAGTATGTCTTAAAATGTGTCTTTGAGTATCTCTATGTGTATGTCAGTGTGTCTGTAACGTGATGTATGGTCTATTGGCTTTCTGCCCATTAACCACCACATGTGTGTTGCTTCAGGTGAAGACATGGCGTATGAACATGTTCACCATCATGCAGCTGGCGTGCATCGTGGCTCTGTGGGTAGTGAAGTCCACTGTGGCCTCTCTGGCATTCCCCTTCGTCCTCATCATGACGGTGCCGCTGCGCCGCCTCATCCTCTCCAGGATTTTTGAGGAACGTGAGCTCCAGGCGGTAAGTTGGGTAGCAGAGACATGTCAGGAATGTTTGAATCTTTGTCACAATAATTTGATCCCACATATACTTATTTTACAGCAAATTTAACATTTTATTGATGTTGGCCTGTTTTCTGTCTAACACTAACATCTCTTAGAGAAATGCTACAAATGAACTACCAATGATTTTCTCCTCTGTGGACAGATGTCTCCAAATATTTTTAAATGATATGCAAATATTTCTTTTTGTTCTGTGTTCTAACCAGAAAAAGATTTGCAGTCCATCCTGAAGTCGGGCTTCAGGTTTTCTTGGTTAGATCCTTCAAACCCATACATGTCATCACTGTCAGATTAAAACCTTCCATTTCCAAAATGCCAACTTTTTCAGGATCGAGGATAAACAGCTTTGTTCTTAACTTGACCACCATTCATGTTGTGTTCATCCAAAGGTCTCATGAACCCAAGGCACTGTAGAATTGCCTAAAACTACAGAGGACCTTGAAATTAAGTTAAAACTTGAAAATTACCTAAATTGGACCTCCATGAAGTCAGATCCCTCATCCCTCTATCCTTCACCCTTGAATACTTTGAACTGCCTTGTTGTCGGAAGATGCTAATAAATTTGCCTTGCCTTAACCCTTACAGTATATGAATCAGATAATACTCTTGTCTTGTCTTTTTTAACATTTTTATTATTTGTCTTTGGGCCCTTTCAAACCCGTAGTTTGGTTCATCTAGTCTAGACCAAAGGGGAAAAGATGCATTGTTTTCACACAACCAAGAGCAGTAAACATGAAGGGCTGGAGCTTGCTCTATTAAAGAAATAGTTTAACATTCTGGAAAATACTTGGGCTTTTTTGCTGAGAGTTAGATGAGGAGATTAATACTATTCACATGTCTGTATGCTAAATATGAAGCTACCGCCAGCAGTGGGATAACTTAGGTTAGCACAAAGAATGGAAACAACCCCCTCAATACAATGGCTTATTGTGGTTTTTACACTTAGTTTTTTGTATAGATTAAACAAAGGATGTAAGTGCTCATTAGTGAGCTTAAGCTGTGCCGGTTATCCAGTTTTGGTAGACTATCTGTTTCCCCCTTTCTGTAGTATTTATGCTAAGCTAGCATAGCTGCTGGATGTAGCTTCATACAGCCAGAAAAGAAAGCCAGTAAGCATATTCCCAAAATGTTAAACTTTACTTTCATAATTAGCAGGTTTAACAGTAGTTCATGTTGAATTCTTACTAATATCACATATCTACTATCATAAAATCTATTCCACCTGGAATTTTTGTTAATTCTGCACCAGAGTTTGTTTGAAAAGCACCAAACAAGTTAGTTAAAGTAGTGAAAGCATCCTAAATTGCTTTATGTTGAACAAACCTTGAATGAAAATGACTGAAGATATTGTTTTTCTTTTCACAGCTGGATTGCGACGAGGATTCTCCCAACTTTGATGAAGATGGACGAGATGAGTACAATGAGATCCACATGCTTGTATAAATTTAAATTGGACCCAGCCAATAGGACTTCCTCCATCCTCCAGTTCTAACCAATCAGAGCAAGCCTTTTTGGAAACCTCAATGTCTCCAGGTAGCGGTGACAAAACGTGGGAAGCTACCCTAACGGTGTATGTAAAATATTCAAAGGCTGGCTCATCACCACTTACCTTTGTTTATTGCAGTTTTTTAAAAGAGCACACTTAATGTTAGATCTCTGTGGTGGTGGTGTTGTTGTGTTAAAACTATCTGAAGATTTTATTCTGTCAGAAGCGAGATAATAGGTCTAAGCACCCTACCTGAAGTGGACGATGCTAATCTAGCAAAAAAACTAAGAAAAAAATATAAAACTTTATCCAACTTTTTATCCTATCTATCCCTTTAATTACTCTGCAGGTTCTGGGCGTATGTGCAATGATGATGGTGACCTCTAGGACTACAGTGGGCTGGATTTATTTTTGTCCTGAAAGTGGGAAATAGGATCAATTTGCTTTCATTTCATTTCATTCAGGAAGCGGATTTTCATCAAAATAAATAATTGTTCATGCAAATTGATCCTAAATCTCAAAGCCCTGATTTCCACTGCCTGTGTAGTTTAGCTGCTGTTTTCCTTTATAATACTGCCATTGCCTATAGGTTGCAATGATGTGCAAACAAGGAGTTAAGTAGTTGTTTTCCTTTCTGTACAGACTTTTAGTAATGAGCACTTTGACTGGGCAAAAGTTCACTTTTGTCGCTGCCAACCGAGGTCCCTGGCACAAAGCCTCCTCTCTAAATGTAGTCTCCCCATGAAGTCAAAATCTCTACAGAGACTCTGCAAGCCTCTTCAGTGGGTGTTACTGTACTTTGTTAGGTGTTTAATGCCCAACATACCAATCCACTGACCCCATTATTGTGACCTTGGATGTATAATTAAATAGCTAACATGGTCTCAACCTTATTTTTCTACTTTCTTATATCTATTTATTTTGTGACCTTTGGACTTAATGCCATGCCAGATTCTCAGTGATGTTTATACTCCAA
This sequence comes from Nannoperca obscura, assembly GCA_036024295.1. Taxonomy (NCBI): domain Eukaryota; kingdom Metazoa; phylum Chordata; class Actinopteri; order Centrarchiformes; family Percichthyidae; genus Nannoperca; species Nannoperca obscura. The sequence continues at coordinate 29,560 of JAVQJL010053120.1, forward strand.
ATAGCTTAAACTACTGTAAGAGTTAGCATAAAATGAAAAGAACATTGTGTAGGATGACACATTCAAAACAACATATATGTCATCCGTTGTTTCATCTTCTCTGCAAAATTTCCATAGTGTGTTGCATTTTTCACAGATGTCATGAATAGTATAATAACACACTAAACTGAAAAAGCATTGAACCTAAGCAAACACAAGTACTGAAAACACTGGGGAACATTTGAGTGTTGGCAGGATGTATGAATGATGCATTGTACAGTCAGACTGTGAGCTTGGAATTATAATGTACCATCTGTGTTCAGGGTTGTTTTGAAATAACCAGAGATTTAGCTTTCACCTCCTATGTTGCGAGCCCACTATAGAATTTTAATTACCATTCAGTCATGACACCATTTTCAAAACCTTACTTCTGCCACACAGAAAACACCAGTCGTTGACACAAAATGTCATTAGAGACTTTATTACTGAAGGTGTAAATAAATGAGAGGAAGCCTCAATTAAACAAGTTTTATAAATACAATAGTGAACAGATATTAGCAGATGCACTTGGACTTGAATGATGAAATTGAATAGTCCTCTGTTCCTCTCAGACAGTGCAGGCCTACTGAACTCTTTGGTCAATGATCATATTCAAGAGCAACAGAGATGATAGGAGTTTATCTGAAAGGAGCTACATGTGAAGGATTAACCAATTTAAAGTAAATGGTAAGTTTTTGTCTGCTGTCACTATTCCCAAATTCAATAGTCAATAAACACAACATTTTTAGAGTTAATAGTATGCAGAATCCTTACACCTTTAATTTTTTTCTGCATGTTCACCTCTACATTGTATATACTGCAATGGATAAAGAAATGTACGGTGATATCAGTAAAGAGACACTGTGTGGCAGATGAAGAGGTTTCTGTAAATAGCTAATGAATATGACAAAATAGCCGGCGTACAATCAGCTAAAGAACTTCAAAGTGCTAAAAAGTGATGCACAGTTGATGACATTCTAAAAGTACATTAAAAAAAAAACAACCTAACTTTTAATGGTCAGCAGTGTAGTCTGTTTTTTGTATGCTAACCACAAGAATTATTATATCTCATTTCACATTACCATGTCCTACATTACAATCCATGCAAGAATTCTGTCTCAGGGGAAACTGACCTTTGATCTGTAAATATTGCTTCCCAGCCTTTAGTTTGTTGGCTCTTTTGTGTACATAAAGCGGTCAAGGCAATCCAACACTTGCAGTGTAAAAGTATATGGTTTACAGTCCAGGCTTTTGTGTTATAAAATGGAGAAAAGGAGGTCAAGTGAAGAGAATAGTGTGTCTACCCAGAATTAGACCTGTAAATTAATATTTTTTTCACCCTCCGTTGTTCTCCTTAGGCTTACCTTTAAAGCAACACTTTGATGTGACGCACACACCTGCTGTAATCTCTATTTAATTCTAAAGCTCCTCAAGTGAATGAGTTACTAAATGTGCTTTACATTAGCATTCTATAGCAGTTTCATTTAAAGTAGGCTGTGATGTCAACCTTTTCAAACATGTGTTTCAGGCTTCACATAGACCTGAACAGAAAACTGAAGACAAGGACACTCATATGTTTTTCTATTATACTTGGCCCCACTATGTGCATGACATTATTGAATGTATACAGGCATGTTTGGCTGCCTGTAGGCACAAGATTTAGCAAAGCCAACTCCAATTTATGGAGGTTCATTAACGACAAATCTGTTGAGTGACCACAAACAAATTCAAGTGATAGTTGAGAGTACAAGAAGGATTATGTGTTAGATGTAAGTGGGCAGGGCTATAGCCACAAATAATTTTAAAGAGACCAAAAACAAAAAAATTTAATTTGAAAGAGACCAAAAAAACTAATTTAATTAATATGGATAGTTTTCCATGTGTAATCCATCAACTGCTTAATTTAAAACAAGTATATGTCACATAATATCCATATGTGGAGTGCTTGTTGGCCCTGCCAGGAATTAAATTCTAGTCCGGTAAAAAAATATATATATTTAGTAATATTTCTTTGTCTTTAGTAATATTTTCTAAGTATAACTTTAGATTATGAAATGCAATGTTCCCAAATTCCTAGAACACAAATAAATACAACATGACCTCTGTGTATAGTAGCTATAGCCCTGTGAGCACTAAGGCTTCCTCTGCCCTCTTATCTTCAAAGTCAAAGTCTGTTTAAGCAGTTTATATTCCATTCATGTAATCTCCAACTGAAAGCAGTCCATTAAAGTTCACCTGGAGTATCAGCTAGTTCAAAGATTATATTTATTTATTTTAATAGTTGGACGTGTACATGTCTTTCATTGAAGCCTGTTAGCCATAAATTGTTGCCAAGTAGTTTGACATTCTCAAGACCTTGTACTCTGATAAATTGATAAATTAGCTTGAGAAAAGTGAGAGCAGATATTTAACAGGGTTTTGTCATTAATTAACTTCCATACATAACCAGCACCTGCTTATATTCAGCTAATTATACGCACAACACTTATTAGCAAAATGCTATGAGAAACAAATAAAAATAATAAAATGGATACCAACTGTGAGCGTTATTTTTGTCTTAACAAATCTAAATTATCTTGTTAACATTTGTGACTTCTGACCAGTAATTGGCATCTGAATCCAGTGGAACGATATATTTGCTGTGCTGGTTGACCCACAGTGGTAAAAGTGTCACAGGGCTCTATGTCCTTTGTTGTCTGAGAATACAAGTCTGTTAGACTGCAGACTGTACAACACATCCACGTGCTCTTGTTATGACAGGAACTGGGGTGTCTGAGTATGTGTGGAGCTGCTTAGGCAATAGCCAAGACAGCCAGCAAGTATATACTTAGCAAAACATCCCTTCGGTATTTACACAAGAGAAAAAGTGGAATTGTGGGTATTATTTAAAATAATGAAAGGTGTGGTGCTGCCACTCTGTGCTGTCTGGGATGACAGATGAAAGATGAAAATAAAAAATGTTTTTTTGACCCTCAAAAAGGTCTGCCATGTCAGTGTTCTGAGTTCACCACGTTTCGTCTCCTTATACCACCATGGTAGCAGGGCAGACCACCCACCCAAATCTAAGACTTGGCTCTGTTATTTTTGAACCTCTTTTAATTCAACATCATTGGTTTGAGTAATAATGTCTGGCGATCCTGGAGTTCTAGCATATGGAATAGTGTATTAGGTTTGACCAATATATAACTATAAATCAGATACGTGTGAAACTAGATCAACTATTATAAGGAAGGTTGTTCACATGATATTCTCTCAAGAGCAAAAGAGTTATAGTGCAAAGTATCTTTTGGATACTATAGGAATGACATTCATGTTTCTTTAATTGCACTGCATACCAAAGCATTAGTCCCTTAGCAGGATTAGTTTCCTAGTTTCTTGATCTCCTAAGTTAAATGTAAATTAAACACTAATCCTTTGTGGAAATTCTTTTTTTATTCAGTGAAATGCTCTCTTTAACATAAAAGGTTTCATTTTAGTGTTGTGACAGGTATGTTCATTCAGGAACACCTATGATTTTTACAACCATAACACTCATTTAAAGCCATGAATTCCATAAGACAGTATTTCTTTTAAAGCACTATTAAAGCTGCATTAAGAAATGTTTTATCTTTAGAGCACAGAAGGCAACGTTTACAACAGATTCACATTAACAAGACAAGTCAAGGTCTAAGGGTTAGTGTGTTAGCAATGAATTGCCTGCAGAAACAGAGAAACATGCGTCTTGGAGTCCAGAAATGTACAAAGTTTTTTTTGGACTGCTGTGTGCTCAACTCTCTTCAACACCTTCTTGTTTATTTATCCCTGCCATGTTGGGCAGGTAGAGTGCACTCGGCACAGCAGAGAACTGCATATTTGGGGGCGTTGTTTTTCAGTGAGATCGACAGTCCTAGCACCCATTTCACATTATAGGCAGTCATTAGATTCAAAGTTGAAATTAAAAAGCATTGCTTAATGGAGCTTTACATTGTTTTGATGACACACAGCCAGTCTTCATGAGCTCTCCGCAACAATCGTTTGATGTATACAAATCTGATGAGAAATTATGAAATGCAGTATGTTTGCATTCGTAACAATACTCGTGTTAATACTTGGAATAGCAGGTCCATCTTGTTATGGCTGTAAAGAGGGTTTCAAACAACTGTAAAACATTATTTTTTTGTCTATAATAAATATTTATGTGTTTCAAATACAAACAAAATAATTCTTTATTGTCTTCCTAAAAAATGTAAAACCAATACAGATTGTTCAAGTATCACATAGACTTCTGGAATGGAGTTGGTGTGAAACAGTGCATTAAATCATTAAGGTTTTGTTTTCCTTTACTTAATATAGTTAATATATAATTAATACTTAATATAGTTGTCAGACTGGTGGAGTTTACAGTATATGACACAATAATGAGAAAGTCCAGAAAGTTTATACATTCACAGCAAACTTTTTAGACGATCAATATGACAGACAATACATTTCTGTCTACAGGATATATTATATTCTTAATACATGCTGATTTATGAAACCTCACCGCTGGGTGTGTCCTAGCTACTGAGAGAATTGAAATTTGACATGGGAGGAGAAAAAATGACTACAACAATAAATGGTTTCAAAGTTGCTTTGGAAGAAAATCCAAAGCAACTGTGGTGCACAATTAGCATCATGCAATCTAATGTTAAGGTATGAAAATTAAGGTTTGGGGATATTGAATATAAGTGGAAAATATTGCCCATAATTGGAAAATATGAAATCTGTACTTGTTCCCATTGTGATAGTGGGGTGATTTTTATTGGTCTGTTTTTATATATGTGTGTATACATGTGTCTTTTCTTTAAAGGAAAATGTTCATAATTGTGGCTGTTCTGACTATGGGTCATGCCAACTTTGCACTCACCACCTCTGTTTTAGAGATATCAGGAAGATTATATAAGGGCAAGCAGCTTGAGTCTCCTAAAGCTTTCCAAATAAACTTCTGTTTTACATGAATCATTTCAAACACTTTTCTATGAGTCAGGCCAAAAGTAAACACAGAAATTAGCCCCTGGGATTATATATTGTTCTTAACTGCATAGGAATCCTTTTTTCAGGGTAACTTGCCAGCTAAACAAACTAGCGATTTATCTGCAGTAGTGACATTTATTACTTTGTTTATTGTTTTGCCTATAGCATTACTCTATTTCAACAGAGGTAAACATAGATATTAGAAAAATGTCCTAAAATGTATTGCTTTTTAAGGTTGTAATCATTGTTGCTTACCATGTCAGCCGTTTTTCATCTCTGCTCTGTGAACTCTGGTTCGAATACGTCCACTGGAAAATTGGCCATTGCATTTAGTTTTCCTGAATTTCCTAAGAAGACACTTATTCAAACAACCCTTATGACATGTTACTACTGCTCTAGCAATTCCCACATGCTAAATCAACAGTAACACACAGCCTCACACGTGTAAACAAACCAGCAAGCAAAGATGAACAGGCAGTTAGTTTGGTTAGCTGACAAGTTAGACAATCCTAGCTGCTGCTTTCTATAGTTATTTAGTTTTGGACTAAAAAAATAGTAATTTTTGAGAAATTAAGGTTTATTTAAAAATCATATGTTATATATGTTCTCTCTGCGCAAGAGGTGGCGAGTGCAAAGTCAGCCTCAGCCAATTTCAGAACGGCCACAATTATAAGTCACAGGCTGAAATATACTGCAGTGTTCCTTTGTCAGCTCAGCACATCAGAGCCCCAAAGTGCTGGGCATGTCTGTGTTCCAGGTGGTGAGATTAACACACAGAAGCGGCAGGAAGAGTGTGGCAATGATAACAGGTGCTATTAACATAATTAGAGTAGTGAGTGGGGGGTCGTGGACCTGTCCACAGAGCGAAAAGTAGGTGTGATGGACATCCAAGAAGACCTTGTCTACCAGAGATCTGTGACCCTTACACCAAGACACATTAGCCCAGTTGTCCACGCAAAGCTTCACCTTGTTGTAGATGCTGCAGAAGAAGAGAACAAGGCCGATGTCAACGTTAAGATGGATCAAAATGGTTCTAGCAGTCCTGAGGGATTCACTACTAATATTGTGAGATTTAGGAATTGATATGATTCTATAGACTGAGAATCAGATCTCGCTGATTCACTTGACTGAACAAAATATATATAATTATATGTTTAATTTATTATGTTTCAGTTGCATGGTGAAGCAATAAAAGCATTTCACATTAGTAGGCACTTACAGCTAACAACATTACAATGCAACCAGTAAAACACGAAAAACAGTAAATGCATGTTCATTGTGTTGGATAAAGGGGTTTGAAGACAAATGCAGTGGTTCCTAGAGCACCCTGAGGAGTCTTAGGACAGACCAAGGGTGCTGCAAGATTTGTTCATATTCCATTTTACCATACAAACAAAATCAACTACATTTTTTTACGATGAGATAACATGAAAACAAACGTTTAATATCAAAATGAAAGAAACAAGAAACAAACATCAAAATCACCGTATTAAAAATATGCATGCTAAATATGCAGCCATGCCTAAGCTAAGATAGGTGACGTGACAGCTCCCGGTTACCAGATGTCACAATAATACAAGACGCTTTTCAGGACGTGAGTTTTCCAGGTGCCCAGCAGTCTGAAATAGCGACTGATAGAGCAAATGATGGAATTATTTGTCAATTTAAACAGTGTTCAAAGAAATCTTGAAGTTTGTAATGAAAACATCTCTATAAAGGGGTGCCCTGCTTTGAAAAAGTTTGGAAACCACTGAGCTAAAGTGTGGTTTGGAAAGTGGCCACCAATATGATTTGAAGTTAATTGGTTAGCCAGCATGGTCCTTTAAAGCTGCAACTTTAATATCTAAACTGAACAGTTTGAGATGATGCAAAGTGAGCCAAAAACATCTAGTCTTGGAAACTCCAAGCTTCACCCGCTGATGTTTATGAGGCAGCTTACATTTCACTGTAAAGTTTTGATAAATCACGCCCTCTGGGTGGAGAAGCGACCGTAGCCTCACTAAACCAATATAAATCATGAAGCAGTTGTCACTACAAGATTTTAGTGTGGAAAACGTGCACTAAGATTCAATTGAGCCTGACAGCTTGAAGCCTGAACAACAAGCTAGGCTCCTTGTGATGATGGACACTCCACCCAAAAACACCATTTGAGCTTAAAGGGAGCTCACCCCCAAACCATGTTAACAGTAAAATATGGATTATTTCAGCCATAACTAAAGTCTACTGCAGTCTACTGTAGGTAGTATGGCAAGAGCTTAAGTCTCCACAAACAACTGCTGTCTGGAAATATGAGCCCAGCAACAACAGTCTAGCACTTTTTCATTAAAAGTTGAGTAATTAGCTGAAGCTATGACCAGTGCCAAATGTGGCCAGGAAACAGGAAAATATCTGACTTTCCCATGACTAAAGGTCATATTTCTTTACTGAAAAGGCCATAAAAAGTGTGTACAATGTTAAGCTCAGGCACAGCTTCCTCCAACACACACATGCCAAGCCTCAAACAGCAGCCATTAACACAGACTCATAGATGGCATGCTGCATATGAAATTGTAATAACATGCATTTGTTAATCACATAAACATATCATTTAAGTAGTAGTGTATTCTTAGTTTTGGCCCCAATCCTGATCCTTTAATATTAGCTATCTCGGATACCAGGTCTGATCTGATTTATATTTACAGAAAAGTAAATTAAATATGTAGCCCCCCTATTGAAATAACAGCTGTAGTCTAGTTAATCTGAAAACACAAGAAAGTTCAGTAAACAAAAGGATTGGAATTTGAGCGGCTTTATTTTAGTCGATACCAATCTTTTAAAAAATGCACGGATCTGCGCTGACAGCTTAGGACACTGATGTGGACCAGTTATCCAGTCAAATGCAATTTATTTGTGTCTGATTTGTCTGAATTCTACAAAGAACCCTACACTTACTAAATGATGACAGAAAGAATAAATAATATGTACCCTTTTACAGCAGGCCATGGGCACCTGTCATGATAGCCACTCGTCTCCATGCTCTTGTTGAAGTCTGACAGGCAGTTGTCAACATTGCTTTCAAACATGTGCAGGTCACATGGAGGAACAAGAAATTGTGCAGCCTTTCCTGGAGAAAACAGACACTTAGAATAAGTGAAAGTCACCGTACAACTCAAACCAACTAGACACAACAATGATCACAGACACAGATGTGGTTGCTTTATGTCGGTTAGATAGAGTATGTTGTCAAGAAACAAATGAACCCAAAGTCATTTTGCGTAAACACTATCTCAGTCTAACACATTTTTATGATTATTACATCACAAAAAAAGCATTATGTGCTACACTGTCACAAGAGAATGGTTTGCCTGAGCACTTTCCACCATAATCTTGTTTTATATTTGTTCTTTTTACCAGACATTCCGAGTTATAATTCCTGTTAACCAGGCAAACCGTACCTCCTGCATTGCTGTGCTTCTGATGGAGAAGTTGTCTGACTAAATCAGCATGTGTCTGAGCAAGCTGACATCATTGTTTTCCAGAAGCTCAGTTTAAAATGAAGTCAGATTCATACTCTTTGGAGAGTGTTTTATAAAAGCTTGTGAAAAATGCAGAAAAACTCCAACATGGAGAGAAAAACACACCTTTTCAAATGTTCCCAGCTTAGTGTGGACATTTAAATGGGTTACAGTTTAAATATGACCTTGTGAGTCAAACTAAAATCACCTCCGCATTGCCAACATACTTTGTCAGCTTTTATTTATTAACATTTTTTGGGATGATGCATCGCATATGTGTATCTATTTTTTATGACTTTTATAGCTTCATGATCATTTAAGCATCAAACCCACTTGATGATAAAAAAACATTTTTGTTGTGGAATGCAAGCTGGGTATGTGGATATATTGAAACCCTGGCGTACCTGTCCAGATGAAGATAAGTGCCAGCAAGTATGCAGTCAACACCATCTATTTAAAAGAAAGGATAAAAAAGAATTATGGTATTCAAATTAAGTCATTACTTAGCATTATTCTGTAATTAAGCTGTTGAACAGTATTAATAAAGAGTGTATAACTTTTGTACTGGATTTTTGTGTTCTGTATTATTTAGGACCAGGTTTTACAACAAGGATGCACACTAAGTGAAATGAGGACACGATAAATGGACTGGTGGCTATGCACGAGTCAGCTCTCAGCTTCCTCTGTACAAATAATAAATCTTAATTTTCCAATTGTTTGGTGTCTCAATTTGTGTCACGTCCAGGCGCACAGGCACACTTTCTCCATCTGGAAAATCTATTTTCTTCGCCTCCTCCCACAAACTTTAGTGATAATGTGCAAGACAGTAAATGCATAACCACATCACCAAGGCAATATATGACCTCTATACCTCAATTTCTTCCTATCAGGCGATGCACAATTTTATAACAATTTAGAGTGAGAGAAAATGCTGACTTACAGGTACTGCATCTGCCACATCTAAAATAAAAATCTACCATAACACATAACACTTGCCATAAACTCTATTACTTCCCAAGCACGATTTTGAACACATTCAACGTAAGTCCAGCTACATATTTGAAAAGAAGAAACAAGAAACTCAGTATGAAACTCGACATGATGGCCATCTGCTTCCTGGACATTCCCACAAATTACTGAATTTATCTCATGGGAGGCTGACAATAAAAACAGATGTTATCAGGAAATACAGTCAGACGATGTTTTTCTTTGTTTTTGAATAAACAAACAAACAAGTACAGTTTCTTATTGTACTTGTAAGAAACAAGAAGAAGTGTCAGTTATTGTACTCAACAAATGCAATAATTATATTTCAAATCTGAAAAGCCCAAACTGATAAGCAAAGAGAAAATGTTCTGTTAGCACATACCCCAGCTTTTATGTTGCTGTTTAAAGCAGTCTGTTCGTCCTTGTGGATCCCTGGTAAAAGCCTTGATCAGGACCTGCGCTGATGGCGCCTCAAATCAGCCAACTAACAGACGCACAAGTGGTCACAAAAAGCCTGTGTGATCTGCAACTTATCAGTGCAACTGCGAGCTAATTGGATTGTGCAACAGTAATGGACAGCCTGCTTCCTTTCCCAGACTCAGCTGTTCCCATGCTACCCAAAGACATGATCCACATACAGTCCCCCCAGGGACACTTGAACTGAACTGAGAGGCCTCAGTGTCAACAATCCCTTATGGTTGTGCCTCACAAATATATCTCAATTTCTGACAATTTATGTCAGTGTTTATGTCTTGTGGTATTTCTTATTCCTATTCGAGGTCAGATGGACAGAGGTTAGAGATCACAGAGGCAACTATATTCTGATTCTGATGCACTGAGCAAAACAGGTTGCCAGGATCACAAACAGAAAAACTGACATTTACAACCAGAGGCAATTTACAGTTTCCAGTTCACCTAGGCATTATGTCTGTGGACTGTGAGAGGGAGCCAGAGCCTGGAGGAAACACACAGAAACCTGAATGTTCCCATCCATGCTCAGAACTTTCATCAGTGGCTTGAGATATTATACATATATATATATATATATATTCAGAGGAAAACATGTGCACATGCACACAAACTTTGTTTTACTTGCATTTTGGGAAATTGTAGGACTTGTTTTTGCCACTGATTGTTATTCTAAGTGCCTGTCAACATGACAACAAGATCTTTTACGCACCAAAATGTGTAAAAAAAAAAAAGAGCCCAGGTTTAAAAATACCAAAATGACCCTTTAAGTTTAGCTAATACTTTTTCATATGCAACTGGAGTTCAGAATATCCTCCACACATAAATACAACACTTTAAAACTATGGCTTTTGTCAGTTTTGTCAGTACTAGACTGTCACTGATAATTTGTGTGTACTACAGGGTGTCAAAAGCACTAGAAAACTCCTTAATCAATGATCTAATCAAATTACCTAAATGTGTGATAAATGGAAGTTACCAAATCTGACACTTGGATTGGCACAATCATATCCTAAAGCTGCATACATTTATTTCTACATTTATTTACATATCCAGCCGATACAGAGAAACATTAGCTATCATTTGAAGTTGTGTTTTTGTCTGCATGACAAAAGACCAATATTCACTTCCTTTTAGCTTTGTTTTGAACTCCACCACATATCTGACTCTTTAGCTACTAACTATTCCGCTATATTCACTGTGTCACACTTTGTCTGTCAGCTGTTTGGTGCTGAGCTGGTTTTTAGAGCTTTGATGACACTCATGAGTGAGTTAGCCAAAAAGTAAAGCTTTAAAAAAAAAAAAAGATGCTTAAACGTTCCATAGAACTAAGGGGAACTGTAAATTCACACGTCAGTTCTCAGTTCTTTCACACTTTTCACATTTGATCCATTGTTTTTTAGTCTATCTTTAAACAAAAGCTTAATCTCAGAATTTTACTGTGTGGCAAATGTTTAAAAAAAAGACAAATCCTCTGCTCTACAAAGTACAACCATAATTGTAGTACTACAAAGTATTCAGAGATGACTGTGGTGGCAAACCTCTTATTACATAGGCTTACTGGTTAAGGTGACCACTGGATCCTGGATCAGACTCAGGCCTAGCTCTTCACGTACAGCCACTGTTTAAAGTAATAAATAAATAAATGATAAGGCTGGACAGAGTTCTTGCTGCGGGGATGTTTGGGGATCTCTGGAGTAAATACATGATAATCCGCTTTCACAGATCTACTACTGAACCCAAAGAACACTGCAGATAGTTAAATTTATTATATGTAGTTATATTTGTGACATCAAATATATTAGAAAGAACAAATTCAATTCAATTTCAATTCAATTTTATTTATATAGCACCATATCATAACAAAGTTATCTCAGGGCAGTCAATCACATGGAGCCGGTTGCTCTACCACATGCTGCCATGTGTGGAGAATATTAATAAATATTAATACACTTGTTGAGTTAGAGGTGTTTAAAATTGTATTTTATTAAATCTATTATTATATAGTCACTTGGAATAGCATTAGCAAAAAAAAGAGTCTTTAAAAAGGTACGGATATCCTTGAGTGCTGTGGTTAACGATAAAACAATAATAAAGACCCCTTTCTTGTACTAACCCTGCTATTTTATTACAGTAAAAATCTTTTTTGAAATTATTTTTCTTAATCCTACAACCTCATCAGTCTGTGGTTTAGTGTTTAATATCAGAATCCTCCCAAATATAGGCCTCCTTTTCACTCCTCTCCTTTGAGTTATAGCCATGACTGAGGAATATGACTGACTGTGGAAAATGTGACCACCTTTCTGTGGTATTCCATTTGTCTCGACTAAACGACTCTTTGAAAGATGGATCTTTCAGGAGCCTAGTTAAAATATCTCTCAGCGCTGCACTATCAGGTCGTTCCGCTTAAGTGTAAAATTAAACGTTCCAACATTGTTCTGCTATTGCCCATTCATTTGGAGTTGCTAAGCAATGCGTACACATAATATAATCATAATGCATTCGTGAGGAGAGAAATGCTGAGGAGTGGTCATATAAAAACATTTCCACTTCCTTAAATTGTAGGCATTAGCGACAGACCAAACAGACTAAACAGCAGATAGACACGCTTCAGTAAATGCTCTGTGCCTGTGAAAGGCAACGCACGTGCAGTTTGGACAGTGTCTCTTATTGCAAGCGATGGAAAGTATTTTCAGGTAGGGACAACAGTAGAATGAAGAGGCCATGTACTGTAAACTTGGTCTATTAAAACTACTCTTTTTCCACACATTTGTTATGTACACACCCATCAGCCTAGTGTACTTTGTGTAAGGTTCTGTAAATAACTAGTATTTGTATAACCCTGCTTTGAATGTTGCATTGGTGGAGATATGACAATTCAGATGATAGATTAGATTAGTATGAACAGAAGTAGAAATACACTGTAAAATGCAATATTAAAGGCATTCTACTATTTAAAAATTAAGATGCAGTTTAATGTCACAGATATGTCTTTCCAAAATTGTGTAAATCTGATTTAGCCTTTGCATTATTTTATTTATCAAGTTATATATTGATTTACAGGAGAGGTCTGCAGCATGGATAGCAAACCTTCATTTTTAGGACAGATCATAAATATTTGGCTTATATTCTGCAGCAACAACTGCATGTTTTTCACCAAAAGAACGCAGAATGTGTATTTAGACTATGTGGGCAAATAAAAAACCTTCAGAATGTATATTGGTGTTGGAGACAAAGATAAAGATATATTTGTACATTAACTCACTTTCTTCCCAAGAATTAGATTAGAAATGTGAAACTCTCGTGTGTGCGTTCAGTACAAAGCTGGAGCCAGGAGGCTATTAGCTTAGATTTTATTAGCTTAGCCTATAGAAAATGCCTGAACAAATGAAAAGACAGATGTCCGTTGCAGAGGCCTCGGAGATTCTACAAAACCTGGACGCCAATGATCGAGTGAAAGTGACATCAACCTTTCTTGGGTGCACAAAAACATGTTATCCTCATAAGAAAGAGATTCTGAAGCCATAACGAGGAAACAACAGCTACTTCATCTGAGACCACTTGGTTCTGCTGATACATTAAATGTTGTTAATTTCTGTTGTTAATTAAACTTCTTCAAATTTCCATTTTGGTGTCATTTAGTTTTTAGAGATATACGTGCATTCATCTCTCAGTTAGGTATTCATTATGAGAGATTATAGAGTTTGGAATTTAAAAGGTCAAAATGACTATGAAGAATTCTAGCAGTTATGGAATTCTTAACACTTCTCGTGTTAAGGAGTGTTACATGCTGTAACAATTTTTTTTTGCAGACTAGCATCCAATCGCAGTTACATCCTGGAAAAATCACATTGGCATAACTGAGAATCACTGTGGCTGACTGCTGTTTGCCAAGAAATTACCACAAAACACAACATTTCCTGTAAAACCACAATTTTTCATTTTTTCATTTCTATTTGTGTACAAACAAAAGTGATCATGTTTAATAGTAAGGTTTAGAGTTGTATGTAGGTGTATTCTTCTGTGGCCATGTGTTCTGACTGAAGATTTAAGTGGAGAGCGGGCTGGGGACTCTAAAGTAAGACAAAACAAATATAACCAAAGATCTGAGGTTCACTTATAATGTTTATTTCAACTAACACTTTGTTTCAGACTAGGCATTTGTGAGGCTTACATTTCATTTGTCAGGAATGCTTACTTTTGAACATTAGAATTTATTCTTGTTTACAGGTCAGTCGCTCCTAAAAACAGTGAAATGTACATTTCAGGAGATGTTTTTTTGCCCCATTTTTCGCTAGTCCAGTAAACTTATGCAAGTGGCATAATTAGGCAAAGTGAGGATAGATGGCCCTGGCAGACATTACTTCATACTCTAAGACTAGCTAAGTGTAAATACAGTGAGCTACACTGACATCACACTGGAGCTGCGCTGCAAGGCTGGAAACCCTAACGTGCATCTTGGTGTCAGTCAAAGTGGAGGAAATATCTTCCTCGTGTAATGGAAGAGAAGTTTCCTGTTGGTGCACAGTCTCAAAGAGGTGCAACATGTGCTTCATCATATGACTGTGTGTTAGTCAAACATTACATCATATGTCACTACGTAATCTTCATTCACACTCTCTCCGCTCCTCATTAGTACCAACAGTCAGATCTAGATATAAAATCCTAACTTTTCTGTTTCAATCAATGCAGTAAAGTTAATTGTTAAATATTATTATCATTTGTAATTATACTGTATTTCCTTGCAAATGATGGAATGGCCAGACATACCCATACACACACATACATGCTTTCTCACTGTTGAAGTTCAGTCCCGGTTTCTATAATTCCCACTGGAAGATGACAGTTTCTTCTATGTTTTGTCTCTGGTCATACAACTAGCTAACAAAGTTAGCTAATGCGCTAAAAGAGTAAGCATTACGAGATAAATCACCTGTTGCTGGGAATGGCAAACCTTTAGAGACACATAGCACCATGCACAACAAACACGTGTGCGCTTCGGCCCACAGCAGAGGTAAGTAAATCTGCCCTCTTCTTACCAACAGAGCCTACAGTGTCGGTGTAAGTCGCTCCGTAAGTCCAGCACAGATTTCTTTCATATGAACTCCAGACTATAGAGCCTGCTTACAATGAGGGACTCAATGAGGAGGAGGTGTGGAGTCCAGTGTCTGAGGCGGAACTCATAGACACCATCCTGAAATAACAGCAGAAACTAACCAGTCCTATTTTTTCTTCACCCTCTGCAGGAGATTCATGATCACTATAAGGCATCACCGGTCGCCACCAACTCCAGGCCCTCTCTTCGTTGAAGGGGACCATCTCTGTCTAGGCTCCTGAGTTTTAGGATTTCCTCCAGAAAGCGTGGCAGCTGCTTTGATGGTTCTTGTTGTTT
The DNA here is from genome assembly GCA_036024295.1 of Nannoperca obscura. Lineage (NCBI taxonomy): Eukaryota > Metazoa > Chordata > Actinopteri > Centrarchiformes > Percichthyidae > Nannoperca > Nannoperca obscura. The sequence goes on from JAVQJL010053120.1 coordinate 44,911, forward strand.
CACGTCCTCCTGATAAGTTTCCTCTGTCCCTCAAACCCACCTGTGTGTCTCTGCATGTTCAGGACGCTCACAAGTTCCTGACAACTGTCCTGGATCAGACCAGAAGTTCCAGGATGTTGCTGCCAGCGTGGGAAGAAGCTACAGATACACCGTGGAAGACCACTTGGTGTTCAAGATGCAGAACCCGACCTGCAAAAGGTAAACCCACACATAAGAACACATCACACACAGCAGGAGGTGGCAAGAGAATAACCCCACAGCAAATAGAGGTTTTAGTCTCCTCATATAGTACATTGTTCATTTTATATTATACATACAGGAATCAGAAGCTTTAAGCTTCTCACTGGTAACTGAGAGGTTTCCACAAAATACTAGTCCCGTGCAAACAGGGCTTTAAATACAAACTGCCTTAATCTCATAACTAATTTATATGTTCTAAATAATACAAAGCAAGGTAAAAAAAAAAAATATATATATATATATATATATATATGCGAATAATCAAAAACAATAGTACATTATTAAAGTATCAAACTGAAACAGCTGGATATATCATCAACAACAAAGTTATGGCTAACATGTTAACAAACTACTTCTACAGTCTTTTTGACATTTTGAAACAATTTGGAATAATTGGGGGGAAGAAAACACTGTTTTCCCAGTAGAATAACTCTACTACCTAGCAGCAGCTTAATTAAACCATATATTTCCATGAATAGGTGAATATGTGCTCTAAATGAGAGGCGGCAAGCTATTCAGTCTATTTAGAAAAACGTCTTTCCCACTTAAACGCAAATAGCTGAAAGCCCAGAAGTACCAGTATTCCACCAGCACTTAAACGCAGCATGCCATTACACATCTGTGGAGCTGTGACCAGCATTAATATAGTCTCAAAATCCTTAAAGCGAAAGTGACCTGATCCGTGTGTAACACAAGACATTTGCAGGAAGCTTTTTAAAAGTGAAAAGAATCAGATCTGAGAAGCTGAAGTAAAACATTTGTAAGAAGTAAAGCATTTTCAAATTTTGTTTTTCACTTACAAATCATGTAATACACATTTACAAATCATATTGAGACTATATTCACTCCATAGACATCGGCTTCTGGCAGAATTTCAAGCTAGCAGGCTGGAGTCAATGTGTAGGAAAATTATTTTAAAAGGTTTTTTTTGGAAACGGAGCCCCCTGGGCTTAGCTGAGCTGTGTGTTAATCTGTACTCTGTCTATAAATCTGTGCACATGGTTTATAAACTGTGCTTTCAGATTTGCAAACAACTTTCTTCAGAGAACAAGGAATGGAGCATTTAGACGGAGACCACATCATAATCTAGATTAAAAACTAGATTATATGCAATTTTGTGTTTTGCATTGGACGTTTCACCACTTTCATTGTTTTTGTGCTTCTCACTCCAAAACCAGACTCCATGGGAACGGTTTACACATCCGTGGGTGCAGATTATGAATCTGAGAGTGCAGTTTATAAACAGTGCACGCAGATTTGTAAACCGAGACTACAGAGTTACACAGGGCCCTTTTTTCTCCTCAGTTGAGCCCACTGAGGCTAGTTTAATTTCAGACGTGACGTCACATTAGTGAGAGCCGTCAAGCTAGGTCAAGTGAGCATTATTAAATTTGGATCTCAATGCTAGTTTTGAAATCTAAGAGGTTGAAAATGTGACGGACCACAGCCTTCCAATTATGAGCCTGATAGGCTGCCAAGAGACTAGGAACAGAGCAGGATTAGAAGTAGTGTTTCATCACATATCAGGCTATAGTATCTTGCATCGCCTAATATAAATTGCACACTGCAGATTCAGGGCCTCCTTTTAAAGGATGAAAAAAACAAAAACAACTATAGCATTGTAGCATTAGCTGTTAATATTCCACTGTTTAACGAGCAACTGTGAAGATGGAAGAGAGACTGATCAGCGCTGTGATGACTATACATCAGCAGTTCAACCCTGCCATGAGGAAGCACAAAGACGTTAATCGCAATGCAGTCGCTTGGCTTGTATCGGTCTTCAAGCTGGTTAGTATGAGACACCGCGCACAACCCAGTGTTGTCTGAAAGCAGCCTTATCAATCCTGTAAACAGAGACTGCCAACGTGACAGGTGACATGACAGACACAAAATCCCCCAGAAACCATTTACTTGGATGCCAAAAAAAAAGAAAAAGAAAAAAGGTGACAGTCACAGCTTGCATCCTTGAGACAGCCCTACAAAAAAGAAAAGGGGTATTGCCCCATCTACTGGTTGTGCTGTTATTATGACTTTTTTTGACAGTGGTTCAGCCATAGCTGTTCCACCTTGTCTCTCAGATGCACAGCAGGAGGAGGCTTGTAGAGATGTTATGCTCATTTTACATTTAACTCAATAATCTGCTTGACATCTATTATGGGTTTAATATCACATGTATTTCATAAGTTTTAAGTTTTACCACTGTCACTTTGCAAAATAATTTACTTATGTAGTATAGTTTAAAATGTCCATGAAAATACATTTAATGTGATTAAGGCACTCCATGATAAATGCGTGGTGAATCATTAGTGTACTTTTTATCTGCAGTCTAAAATTGAGAGAGGTGCAGTGCACATTTACACACCACTGGTAACTAGAAACATTTACCTTTAGTGTTTTTTTACTTATCAGACTGGTATTACTACACATTAGAGTACGAGACATGACACAGATTCTTTGATAATAGTTACACTTGAATCATTTGGTATTTAGAGCTGCTGTCAACAGTTTTAATTTAAGCAAAACTCATTTCCTCTGGTTAGTCAAAATATTGTTCTGCCATGTCAAAGGGATTATTCATTGGATAAGTTTTCACTTTTTGCTCTTACATGCAATCACAGTACAGTAGCATTATTGTACACATGGAAGTGTACCCACAAATGACTGAATGAATGTGACCATTCTAATCACTCTGAACACATTATACATGTTAAGAATAATTGTAGAAAACGTTAGACCGTTTTACCATTTTTGTGTTCAGGATTCTTTTCATGAAATCATGACTCGATGATGCTCTGGATCCATATTGTGCATGATGCATATATAAAAACTAGAGCTTTGTGCTACTGTGCTTAGGTTTGATTTTCTGAGGTGTGATAAGATCCACACACACATATATTATGGATATATATTAAGACATACAGTATATACAGTCTTAAACTAAATAACAAATGCAAGTAATGACGGACACAAATATACAGTGTTTCCTTTAAAAAATGACCTCTTTTGAATTGAATTTACACAGGACTTTATTCACAGTTGTAGGAATGAGTAACTCACCCCAGTGCTCACAAAGAGTAGTTGACTTTTTCATTTCTACAGGTGTCAACTAAGTTGTACTCCAGCACTTTAAATGCAGTTAAAACAAAATGCAAGATCTAGGTTAAAAAACACTTTGATTTATTGCTGATAACTCTTTGGTCTCACACATGGCAGTTATTTGTGTATTTTACATTTCTTACTCTGAATAAACAATTTAACTATTAATAGTGTGCAGTCTATTATTGTCTAGAAGCTGGGCTTTAATGTGCCCCCCTTCCATTAAGTGGGTGCCACAGTCTGCCAAGACCCACCCCTGATTACATGCTGATTGAAGAGTTAATGTTTCTGTAAGCTGATTTAAAACAGCTGCACTGCTGCCAGGCTCTCATTCACACTTGGCGCTGATTTTCTGACATCCTTTTTTCTTGGTTGTAACTGCGCAACTATCTATATAAAGCTATATATATATATATACACATATATATATAAAGTAGCTACATAAACACTAAAAAAGAAAACAGAGCAAAATGAAAACATTGTTGATCATATTGTGAAATGAATAACAAAATCAGGCAACACCAAGGTGAACTGAAAAAATAAAGCAGAGGAAAGAAACATGGCAATGAGGTCAGCACTATGTCACAATTGTCCCATCTTCTCGGGTACAAGTTGAGGCTCAGGGACAGCCGGGCCGTCATTACTTGAGTTTTCCAGGTGCATTTGGTAACAGAGCACAAGATGTTGACCATCGCCACTAGGTAAAAAAATTGGGCTACATAAAAAAGGATATTTACCCCCCTGCCTCACCTTTAACTGAGTGCCAGCTGACATGCAATAAATGAAGGGGCCACATCACAAACACTCAGCACTAACGTTAATATTCCCCAGGAAAGATCTGCTTTTCTATGGTTTGCTTTGAGTTGAACTTTTTTTAATAAGGTAGTGTGCATGGTGCTGACTCAGTTGTGTTTGTCATCTGAGTTTTTATATGGGTAATAAATCTGTGCACAAATGAGAATATCTGTAAATCCCTTACATATCTACAACATATCTTCCAATGCACTTTTTAAACTAAATAAATCAAACCAAAATCAATAATTCCACAATGTATACTTTGATGGTGAAAGTAATGGGCTTGTTGTTCTCTTGTTTTTACACAGGCAGTAATATGAGAGCAGATAGGACCCAGTCAGTGGCATCACAATGTTTACCCACACGCAGTTCTCTTTCAGGATCCTGAGGTTCATACTGCTATCTTCCAAGGGTCATTTTGACTTTCAGTAGTCACTAATAAACCTAGTAAAAGATAGAATGGTCATATACTTGAGTTATGGGTTGCTGTTTGCATACTTTGCTTTCCCTGGAATTGTACTCGGGGACTTGGCTTTCCGATGCCCAAGTTGTACAGCGGAGCATCTCACTGCATGTCCCAAAGTCACACCAGGGTGCGCAGAAATAGTGAGGGAGCCGGGCTGCGGCTGCTGTCCTGTGTGTGCCAGGCAGGAGGGGGAGCTTTGCGGCGTCTATACGCAGAGGTGCTCCAGCGGCCTGATGTGTTACCCGAGCATTGAGGATGAATTGCCTTTGCAACAGCTCATCCAGGGCATAGGAAGATGTGGACAAAAGGTGGACTTGGATATCACGACAAGTCTGGACCACCAGGATACAAATGGTAAGTTATTTTAAAAAGTACTGAAAGGGGGAAGTTTGATTTTTTTTTCTTAACAATGGATCAAATGACAATGTGTAATGTAAAATGGGTCATTGAGTGATACTGTGCAGCTCTCCTGAGCTTATTTAGCAGCTAAAGAGACATATATTTCCCTTGGGAGTTGATGGAGACCAAAACATGTCTAAAAGGACGGTGAATATTGGACTGATAATCAGGAAGCCAGACACATGACGTGGAAACAACATTATGTAGTGATACTATATCAGATGCTGTGTATTTACTTTCTAACTTGTTTTAAAGTTGCATGCAGGCATGCCAAGAGCTCTTTGACTTACACTGAGGTAGCGCTCCTGGGAGCCAGTACTCACCGCTATGCATTACCGGCACTTCTACATTTCACTGTCACAAGGTTGTGGTACTTTTTTCTGCCCTCTCTATATCAGGTTCTCTGGCCAAAGTGGCCCTAAATAAACTGCATTACCCAGGGGACACTACGTGACACTCACCTGCCCCTGCTCTTACCTACATTATATACATGCATATACATTGACCTTACATTAAGGTTGGCCTGGCTCCAAAAGGACACGAAGACAACACAAACAGAGTCAGATGATGACACAACAGAGCTTCAAAATGGTTGTCCCCTTGGTTAAACAAATTTAAACTGTTGAAATTCAAAATGTAATACTTTACGTGTACTGTAATACACAATTTAAGCGCAGTACTGGCATTTATTTTTTCCACTTTAACTATTTTTTGATTTTACTGTTATGTGATTCACAGTGAGGGGATGCTGTGCTTTAGCTATTGCTTTCACTCAACACTTACTACTAAATATCTACTCATATGGTGCCAGGAACAAAATCTTCTGTCACTGTCAGGTTCATAATACAAGTACATCATTGTGTTTTTTCAAAGGATATTTTTTCTTAATGGGAAATCACATGCACACAATAAACTAAGCACTTAAGATGTAGAACAGAGATAATCATCAGATGACCACACAGAGGTGGGTAATGACTAGCAGGTTCTGTAAAAAAAAAAAAAAAAGAAGAAGAAGCTATTTCTTTACTGAAACAGTGTTGCTGCTTTCAATAAGCTTGTAAGTATGCAACTTTGATGAACAGATAAAACAAACTACCCAACATCCTGTAGCTTTCTTTGGGAGTGGAAGCAATTGATACAGTGTTAGTGTTCCAGTATTCATCAGGGAGTGTAACATAATGAGTAAGGGGTGCCCACATCACCCAGCCAGCTAGTTCTGACCTTTCATCATACCTGGGCAATATATTAAAATAATTACCTTAAAGTAAAAGAGGTTTCAAGAAGAAGCTGTACATTGAGTCAAAACAACTTTTTATGTCAGAAAAGCCACATCTACATCAAACGTATTTGGTCACAATAATTACCCAAAATAAATAGCCCAGAAATCCTGCGGGTACGTATAAATGTCAAGCTTGGCTCTCCCACATTACAGTTATTAGGGACAGAGGGTCACTATTGATTCCTGAAAATGAATGCTGACATGTGCAATGTGTTTGGCAGGCAGTGGCAGGCCCACATCTGCGAGCGCAAACAGGCAGTATCCCTCCAATGAACCCATAACATGTCTGTAACCCACATATCCACAAAGTTCTCCTGTTGGGAGTGTCTTATTTTGATGTAGGCTATTGTTAAAGTTACTCGAGGAAAGCGAAAATGCAAAAACTCACTAGCAGATTGAATTTTAGAACGTTAATGTGCTGTTAATATGAAACAAATATGAAAATATGAAACCCCCCTCAGAATGGTGTTGGGAAAGTTGCAGATCTCCAACCCAATTTTTCAGTCATCACATCTTGGGTGAACTCTTTGAGACTGAAATATTTTCAGACAATAAAAGACTCATTAGGAATCTTTGTTGCTGGATTTGTTTTGTTGGTAGAGGGTCATAAAAACAAGCCCAATTCCAGTCCCTGAAACTTTAGCTAACCATGTTGGACCTTCTGTGATTTACATCCTTTATTGTTCAAACCAGTTAGAACACATAAAGGGAAAAGCTGAAAGTGAGCATTAGATCAGACTGCGGTTTGCCCTCAGTTCACTGTGTTATGCTTGGCTTTTCAAGCACAAGCAACTTCAGGCTATCAGATGTCAACATCTGTCTCCTTTGTATCCATGAAAATGCACATTTTGGGGTTGTTTCCTGTAGTTGGTTGTTAGAACATTCTCACTACTAAGTAACCACGTTGCTGTTCACTCTGCTCGAAAGAGAACAGAGCCTTTGCATTTTTAGCCATTTGGTTTTGGTTATTTGGTGTGATCCTGAGTTCAAATGGCATTATTCTCACCTCCCTGAACTGAACTGAAGTAAACAGAATTACGGCCTGAGCAAACAGTCCAGAGTTCAAATAAGCCACTCCAGCTTTGTCTGGTGTGAGCGCACTTCGTATCCTCTTACAATTTGGACATAACTTTGATCTTTTATACTGGTGATGCCATTAATGTGGCATTTGCTCATTTCCACATTACAAAGTGTACATAAAATGGCAACACTGATATATTAAATCCATGGTTGGAACTCTTCCAATCTGAAATGGGTGTAATGCTGGAAATGTCACATCATCTCCAGTGCAATGGGAATCAACTTGGAAATTTTCTAGCGGTCAAGTTCCACAAAGGTAGTGAAGAGCATGTGTATATTTCCCTTCCTTTGCACCCTGGGCAAAGAAAATGTATTCACTGTTTCTCATGAGGTACTGAAGTCCATGGGAGGTGTGAAGCATCTGTCAATGACATGGCTGCATCATTATATAAGTATATTTAGTATTAGCCACTAACATTAACATCAAAATGCACTGTATTTAGGCAGGGTTAGGGTTCATAAAGATTGGGTTAAACTTTAATTGGACAGAATCAAATCTAGGGTTAGGGTTAGTAACCCCCCTTCTGTGAAAACATGATGTTGATCACGTAATGTGACCATGGAATCAAGGAATGGGAGCAGCGACTTTGACAAGTTCACATACGCAAAGTACACAGTTCAAAGCCACTGTGGCAAATGTCTCTCTTTCTCTGCACAAAGCCTATCTACAACTCAGCCCAGTATATCTAGGAATTATGTACATATTGCACGGTGCAAGTGTTTGTAAATTTACATTGACCATAGTTTCTTTTCCATAATCACATAATCTTAACCATACTGTAGTTACTATGTACATATATTGTAAGAAGCAAGATGTTTGCAGACGTCATCTGCCATGCAACGTCATCCAGGGATAAACTATAGGGTTCAACTTCAACTTCATTGTTCTGGTGAGGAAATGTATCTTGTTACAACCTCATAGAGCCTTCTCTAGTCCAGCTTACCACTATCTGATAACAGAATGGCATTCTTTGCTATTTAAACTATGCAGACCACAATCATCTACTGACAAACCCCCTTCTCTAGCCAATAGGAAAGCACTGCCCTGTATAATCCTGTTTTGCACTTTCGTTGGGCATCTCTCTCTCTGTGCCTCCCTCCTTTCTTTTCTTATGTTGTCGGTGGTCCAACACTGCCCTTGTTGCCCTGCAGGTGATCCTGTGCTGAGACATGCTCCTTCTCCTTCACTCGCCCCCTTGCAGGTCTTTAATTACTCTTATGTAGATATGTGTGCACAGTATATGTGTAGTCCACATTAACAGGAAAAGATGAAGAGATCACTTTGGGTGGGGGCTGCATGTTGGTGCTTGCAATTCTGAGAAAGCTCCCCCTTAGGTGCAAATAGAAAACCCTCCCTACTTTGTGCAAATCTTAAAACAGTTCATGTTGAAAAGTAACATGTTGCATAATACGATTACAACATTAATGAGCCAGAATATATTATCATAACAGGATTTACACAAAAAATCAATCATAATGCATTGTTATACATTTAATTACGCAACAGTATATTAAAATTAGCTCCAACCCGACCAACGTTAGTAAAACATTAAAATTCAGCATCCATGTTAGTTGTATTTCTGGCCACCTGGCCAATCTAAATCTAAAGTCCAATATTCACTCTTCTTTTCTTTTCTTCTGTGTTGGTGTCCATCAACCCCTTTCAATTTAGCTGCTGAATGCTCCACTATGTTCACCAGCAGTTGCAGGCAGAAAAAAACTAAACAGTGAGCTGAAAGATGCTAACACCTTTTGTAGAACTAAAGGGGGAACTGCAGAGTTGCGTTACAATTCTCTGGGTGTCTCTACAGGTGACTCCTTTCACATTACACAAAGTCATGTTTTCCATTGTTAATTTTCTTTTTTTAAATAATGTTTATTGCATTTTAAACAAAATAAAATAATCCTAAAACCTTTTACACCACTGACAAAAAATGAACAAAACATTTAGTATGTGATATATTTTAAAGAGAAGAAAGAGCTGTAAGAAATAACTTGTCTATTGGTTGCAGGTTGAAATAAATGTTTCAATGACATATTTCTTTGAGGAAAAATATGCAACAAAATACAAAACCACACAAACATAAGGAATAAAACTGGACATTGGTTCTCTGCACTTCAACACTTGACAGCCATTTGAAATGTTGTGCCAATCTACACTATGAGCACATAGGTTGATGGTAAAAAGAATACGTTTTAAAAGGAGAAAATCACCTCGACCCTAAAGTGCACTTCTTGTCTTTTAAGTCTGACAAACACTGTAGGCACACCAATTGGCAACAGTTTTCCATTCAAACTACAAAGGCACCCTCATTTGGTTGGATGACACACAAGGCCACATGGCAGCATAGCAACATCAAGAGTTTAAAGAACTAGCTAACCGTAAAAGGTTTGAAATGGATCTCTGGCTTGGCAAAACCTTTTTCATTATTCAATTGCTTTTTGTGCGTTTGCCAGCTGTAAAGTGTTTGAAGTGGCCAGGCCTTGAGAGGAACCATTTACACTGACAATGAATTGAAGTACTGGAAGGCCACCTTCTTGGCCATGGAAGCACAGTGAAGTTTTAGAGACACAGCTTCCCTGTATACGATAACAGGGCAAATACATTAATGCTAAGCAACTCTGGAAAGACATTACTCATTCTTTGCTATGAGAGAACTGTGAAAGTATTGCTCAAAGGCAATACCCAGAGCCAACAATCCCAACAGCTCGAGACAGGTAGTTTCTATGGCACTGAAGACAGAATCAACAACACAGTATTTAGATGACAGCTGTTGGCTAAAGGCATGTTGTTTTTTGTTCTCCCTGGAACATGCTGTCATGAGTTCCCATAAGCGTCTATAGAAAACAAGGCTTTAAACACATCTATAGACATAAGTTTGGATTTTTACACCTTTACAAGCTGTCGCTAGTCGCACCACAGTTAGCTTTTTAATATTCCTGTTCCACTGAGTGTCGCCTTTTGAAATGTAAGTGTCAATGCAGTGTACTAGCAACTTCCAGAGGAGAAGAAACCATACATGTTTTTGTTAGAGCAGCAGACTTAAACTATAAAATGTCAAGCTCTCTTTGAGTATGTTTAATGTGTTCTGCAGAAGCTCTTACTACATGTGAGAGATTCTTCGACTGTGAGTACTCAACACAACATGAACAACATTCTTGTCTGTTCATCTGGAGGTTGGAACTTTAAATATGACTTAACTAATACTTTAGATATTCAAATGCCTCAGAGGGTTAATCCTAACGCCTTAGGTGATCCCTTGACTTTACATATAGTGTCACCAGCACTTCAAAAATTGCTTTGTCCATTGATATGACTCCACATCAAATTTGCTACTAACATTCATGAGTCCCTTAGGATGATTTTGTGATGATTGTAATCAGGCCGCATTACCAGGTCAAAATTTCCATTAGTCCAAATCCTACAAAACTAATGATGTTCCAATCACGTCTCTACTTTGTGTTTAGTGCTAATTAGCTTATGTTAGCATGTTAAACTATGATGGTCAACATGATGAACATTATACTTGCTAAACATCAGCATGATAATATTTTCAGTTTGAGAATGTTGTAGAATCTTTGGGCAAAACTACAGTTGTATTTGAATATTTTCACAGTACATAACTGTGATATTTTTTAGAATAAAACATGCATTACTTGTATTAAATTAGCTTGATGTGGTCACTGGATATAAAACCAGTTAAACATAATTAAGAGTCATCTGAGTCACGGACTGCATCATCATTTCACTCCCAGGGACACGTGGCTCTTCATGAGATCTACATGCCAACAATTTATTGCCTGCTTGTCTTGTACAATATGGGACATACCAACCCAACATGCCATATGTGGAAGAACATAACATCATCATTTCACACATGATGAGTGGACAAGTAACACAAATGGGTGTTGCCCAAAAGATTTTAAGTCACTTTCAGTGCTAAAGTTTTCTTTCACAGCTCCTGTTGCCACATCTAGAACAATTCTAACTGCACTGATCAGAAATCACATTTTGTCAAATCATCAGTAAAACGGACAAAAATTATTAAAACATTTTTGGATGAATGTGGCTTGTATGACCAATGTCTTTTGCAATGCTGAAGCTGCACTTACTAAGTCCGTAAGGCCTTTACACACCAGGGACTAGACGACCATGAGGAAATTACACAAATAGACGAAATACTTGCCTGCAAATACTGATTGAATTGTGGTTGGTTTATGTCTTTATTCACTGTGTGAAAGTACCAAAAATTCAACCTTGTTCTGAAAAAATGCCATGTAATATTTTTTGCCAAGTAATATTCATGTTCTGTGTTTAGTTAAAAAAAACTTTACACCTGGCAGTATGTGCACAAAAATCACATGCACAGACACACGTGAACACGCACAGAAGCATTTCAGACAGTGTCATAGCATGTGGAAGGAGGTCTGAGGATTCACTGGGGGGCCTTTCCCTCTGATTTATAACCTCAGAGTTTTGCTCCTGTTTTTACAGCGCTAATTACAGACACACACACTCTCACACAAAGACACACACACACACACACACACACACAGAGCCTCTGGCAGGTAAGTTAGGTATCCAAAAAAGAAATCCTTAGTCAGCATGAAAAGCCTTCATCAGAAGTGCTTCCTCACGAGTCTGGACTCAGCCCCAATGAGCAGTTGAGCTCAGCTCTTTGATTCAGTCACCGCTCCCGTCTTTTTTCCTGTTGAAATGTGTCAGACAATCTCGGATCATTATGTCTGTGATGACTGTGACTATGTTGTTAACTAAGTGTTATCCCCTCCATGTACTTGTGTTTCAAAGGAGCATGATAGGTCTCACTGCTAGGACTGACGTTCTTTTTTAATTTGCCTGTGTCTGTTCTGAATTACCTTGTTAAGCTTGTTGTTTGTGTTTTTTCTCTCTTGTCTCCAACAACATACTTTGACATAACGAGCTGTAGGAAACACACTCAGACCGACCCCACTGCTCAGAGGAGACCTGTGCAAACTGGGTCATAACATCCAGTGTTATAAACCTAAGTGGGCTGGATGGAGCACTTTGCTATTTCACGGAAAAAGATCTTAGCGGGTCTGTTCACACTGTCGCCATAGTAATTACAGCCACTGCAACGCCTGACTGTCCTGTATAGAATTAGTGACATGAGGTATGAGGGACACGGGATGCCTCGAAGACACAGAATGACTTTGTCAGGATGACTTGTAAAAGGGCCTGTTATTAAAATAATGTGGGCTTTGAGCTTGAGATTAAAGAATAGATAAATGCAGATGATGTGTAAGTATTTAGAAAGCAGCAGAGATGGTGAGGCAGTTTTGTGTGTGTGTGCATGTGTGTGTGTGTAACATCTGTCCATTAACTTCTTACCTAAGACACAGAACATGGATTACTTTCATGCTCAGAGCTGACTCAGTGGAAACATGTCTGACAACCTCTAACCTCAAGTATTGAATTTTAAACTGGCATTAAAACCAGAAAGTATAGAAAAAGGTTGACCATGGCAGATTTTATACATAGTTGATGCAGATTACCTGTCTGTCTGTGCTTGTTTTGGTTGTAGAGGTGCATGGGACTGAGAATCCATTCACCAAAAGACCTGCCATAGAGCCATGGATCTGGCAGGAGTCTGCTAGGAAACAACACTTGAATGAGCGCAGAACCAAGATGAAGACGAATCAATTAGAAGACCCTCGAACCCTGAAAGAGTCTCAGGTAAGAAGGAAACTTTCTTAACATATCTTAACTGACAACTTATTACTTACTCTAACTCAAAGCAAAGTTGTAAAATGGACATAATGCCACTCCATGATGAAAAGTTATTTTAACTATCACTGGGGCTGTTTTAAAGCATTTCAAGGCAAACACAGGTACAAGCCAGTGACCTTTTTTGAGAAATGCCGTGTCTTACACGTCAAGATTGATCCACTGGATAGAAAATAAAGCACAAGTGGTCTGCCCTTTTTCTAAAAATAGGTGAATTTACAACACCAGGATGTGTTTGTATGGTCCCATATCTGACACCAGTCCGTTTGCGAGCTAAAAGTCTGAAGTGTTTGTAACTCTACGTTGTAACCTCTCATTTATTTGCTATAGAAAAATGAACAATTCCAACAAAACAAATTTGTATTGTGCTATGATTCAGCATTAACATTGTGCCCTATTTCCTGCCTAACAATAGTTTTTTTCCCCACAGCAGCATCCCAGCTTATATATTTTGTGTGTAGTATTACAGTAGTGTAGGGCAGAATGCAGTGAAATATCTGCCTATCAAAAGCAAGCAGGGACAAAAGGTCAACAGTGTGTTGTGTGAGCAACAATGTCTGGTACAGTAGTGCCCTCCTCTGGGCGCTCTTTCACTCCAACACACACACACATATCCACACGCAGAGACACACTTTTATCACTGATATCACATGGATTTATGTTAATTCCCTGGAGACTTAACCTTAATCATAACTACAACATGCCTAATCCCACCTCTTACCCTCCACTTTAACCAAAAGCCAAGTTATATTCTGACATGCTATTTAGGAAATGCTGTAGTAGTTAGCTTACAGATATACAGTGGGTATGGAAAGTATTCAGACCCCTTTAAATTTTTCAGTCTCTGTTTTATTGCAGTCATTTGCTAAAATTGAAAAAGTTCATTTTATTTCTCATGAATGTACACTCAGCACCCCATCTTGACAGATAAAAGCAGAAATGTAGAAATTTTTGCTAATTTATAAAAAAAAAACCCTG
>JAVQJL010053128.1:0-12130 GCA_036024295.1 Nannoperca obscura
CAAGTGAAATGCATGCTCAATCGGATTCAGGTCAGGTCATATTAAAGCTGAAAGTCTGCAGTTTAAGCACATCTTGTTCGTTTCATTTCAAATTCATTGTGGTGGTGTATAGAGCCAAATAGATAAGAATTGTGTCGATGCCCCAATACTTATGGACCTGACTGTAATTACATACTGAATCACCCCTCCCCTCACACAATGGAAGATAAGGAGAGACTCAACAGATGTGACATAAATCCTGTAATACATTCCTGTGGAAGTGATCTGGAAGATGTGTTAAGCAAGTTGGGAATCTGAAAAACCCCATAATAAAATTGAACAATAATGTGATAATAAACATAATGCATATATTTTGTTTTTCTAGAATGATTGATCCAACTCTGATGATTGTAGCATGAAATTTGGATTAGCTATAATGTTTAAGTATTTTTTTTTTTTTTACTATGGAACCACAGTGCCACCTATTGGCCATAGTTGTGAGCCTGTCCTGGTGTATTTTGTGTATGTTTGATTACGAGGAGGTAATTAGCAGCCATTTCATAAGCAGCATTGATGTTGTACTCTTATAGTTAAGTAGGACTTTTTTTGTATGATTAGCAATAGTAATTATGTGTAAACTAAAGACTTCTTAGATGCTTTAATTCGAACCTTGTTACAAACAAAAATGTGTTATAATTGCTATTGATGCAACTATAGTTATGGGACATATGTGACGTAAAATAAAATCATAGACCTATAAAATAGACTAGAATTAACCACGATTTCTTCGGAACAAACAAAGGGCCACCTTTCACCGCCTCCAAAACACGCCCTTATCTGACGGGAATAAAAGCCTCACATCGCTTTTAATCTTTGTTTCTCCGGATATTTTTTTCATTCTCCAGCCTTTTCTTTTCATCGCTTAAGTTGCATGTAATTTAAACCTAGTGGTCGTGAATTCAGTTATGTTCTTATTCTTATTCTATACCTCAGTTAATTTGGCGTTCATAATAATTCTGGAAGTTGTATCGATTGGCCAACTAGACTATTTTAAGTTGTATTATGATGAGTTTAGAATTAAGACGAAGTTTAGCAGAGCCGCTATCTGACTCCAGCTGCCATCTACAGATCAAGAAATATATTTCTATTATAAATATATTTCATATTTCTTCGATTAAAGGTGGTGCCCCGAATTTGATACAATAACTAACGTAGGTTCACTACAAAGGTCAGTAATGCCTGCTCCACTTTCTTCTCCTAATCCATCTGAGGAGAGAAGCTGACACAATATGAACTTAACAAAATAATTAAAAATATAAAGAGAATAGAATAGAAAGAAATATCATCTGCGTGGTACAGCAACAACGCATTTGTCGTGAGATGTCCCAGATGATCCCAGAACATCTTGGATCCAAGAATCTGACCCTGCAAGATCTCGTAGGCTTTTATCTTCCTCCATTTGGCCTTCATCACCATAGACCTATTATCTTCCTGCCTGTAAAACAAACAACATAAAGTGTAATGATACAAAAAATGTTCAAAAAGGCCAAAAAGAGAGAGTGTAAGTTAATTAAGAGTTATGAAACTTGAAAAAGTCAAACTTTTTAGAAACATGTTTTTTTTTGTTCATTTGGCTTACTCAACATAGCGTGAAGTCTAAAAAGAGGAAATGTTGAAGTTATGCCTGCAACATGGATGTGCTAGACCGAAACCTATATGTAAACACACGTGGAAGGAAATCTAGAAAGACCTTCATCAACAGTTCTAACCATCAATGCAAGGTGTCCCTAAAATGTAGGCCTGTAGAAAAACGTCAGTAACCAACTACAACCATCATTGTCCCTAAAATAGCCATCAACTGCTGCCAAAATCCGGGATTGAACCAGGGGCCATTAGATCTTCATTCTAACACTCAAGAACAACACTTTAAAACATCACACAGAATTCTACATGTAAAAAAAACATCAGTAAAAAACTATAACTATCATTGCTACTTAAATAGCCAACAACTACAACTGAAAAACATCAATATGGTGGACAACAGGAGACAATCAGGCCAACACTCGAAACAATCAAGCAGAGTTCTACATGTGGACACATGTAGAGAGACCTCAGTACACAACTATAACCATCATTGTCTTTAAAATAGGGATTAACTGTTGCCGAAACCCGGGATTGAACCAGGGACCTTCAGTTTAACGTTCTCCCAACTATGCTATTTCGGCTGAAAAATGTCAGTTTGGTGGCAAACAGGAGACAATCAGAACAATGCTTGAAAACATGAAACAGAGCTCAACATGTGAAAAAGCCTCAGTACACAACCATAACCATCATTGCCCCTAAAATAGGGATTAACTGCTGCCCAAACCCGGGATTGAAGGAGGGCCCTTTAGATCTTCAGTCTAACGCTCTCCCAATTGATAAACATCAGTATGGTGGACAACAGGAGACAATCAGGCCAACACTCGAAACAATCAAGCAGAGTTTTACATGTGGACACATGTAGAGAGACCTCAGTACACAACTATAACCATCATTGTTCCTAAAATAGCCATCAATAGCTGCCGAAACCCAGTATTGAAACTGGGCCCTTTAGATTTTCAGTGTAACACTCTCCCAATTGAAAGACATGGGTATGGTGGAAAACAGGAGACAATCAGGCCAACACTCGAAACAATCAAGCAGAGTTCTAAATGAGGACACATGTAGAAAGACCGCAGTCCACAACTATAACCATCTTTGTTCCTAAAATAGCCATCAATTGCTGCCGAAACCCGGGATTGAAGCAGGGCCCTTCAGATCTTCAGTCTAAAGCTCTCCCAAATGAGCTATTTCAGCTGAAAAACATCAAAATGGTGGCCAACAGGTGACAATCAGAACAATGCTTGAAAACATGAAACAGAGCTCAACATGTGGAAAAACCTCAGTACACAACTATAAACATAAAATGTCAGTTTGGTGGCAAACAGGAGACAATCAGGCCAACACTCGAAACAATCAAGCTGAGTTCTAAATGATAAAAGCTTACAGGGATCCACATAAAGAAATAAAGCAACTGAACAACACTATGTTAGCCTCTTCCGGCCTACTGGACAGTAAGATGAACAAACTTCTACATTTGCAGTTTTCACTCTAAAGCAGGGTTATACACAACAGAAATTCAAATAAGAACCTCTTCAGCACATGTATTAACTCTACCCTCCTCCATGTACATATTACAGCTGCTTTCATTTCTCTTTGTTAGGTTTCTTATTATTTTAATGACCCTGGTTTCATGCCAATTGTGTTAATTTCCTCTATGTAAATTTTGTTAATGTGAACCCCCCTTTGACTGGCAAAACTGTTGTGAGTTAATGAACCTTTTGTAATTACGATTGCTATAGCAACAGCGGTACCTGGGCCTGGATGATATTACTTGCAGTCTGTTTTCGCAGTCAGCAGACACAGGCGACCAAAGCCGATTTAAAAACGTCTCATAATGCAGAGACATTGCCTCAGAGCGCAAATAGGTAGGAACACAATGCATCGTTAGCCTCTGAAAAACGAAACACTAATGCCATTAAGCCCACAGAATGCAGCATTATAGCAGGCCCAGTATTTTCACTTTAGCTTTTCATTAGATCTTGTTTTCTGGAGCCGCTTGGCCTAATGAAATCAACAATGAGCCAAATCAAGACTTGACAATTTGATTCTGAATAATACAAGAATTGCACAACACCTCGTAATTACTAAATTGAATGTGTGACGTGAAAATGAAAAATTGAGCAATGATGCCCTGATTAACCCCCATACTGAGAGATGAAATGAAATGAGGAAATCAGAGTAATGAATGAGTGGAGATGCTCTGTATTTTTACTCAGGTCACAGTCTATACAAATCCCTATTTTGTGTCTTGGTTGCAGTATACAAAGGCTCTCCAATTTCACATTATGATTGTATATCCTCTCAAATGAATCTTTATTTACTTTATTTAATAATGAACATATTGAAAGTAGTTTTCTTGAAAAAATTAAGTATCACAGTGGACATTAACACTCCAAAAGGTTTTTTAATAATTACTATCCTATAATTGAGAAGTGAGCTTTTCTTCCTTCATAACGTATAATATAATAATCATCATAGTCGAGAAAAACAAAATTCATCAGGAGAAGGCCACAGTCAAGAATGAACATTGAACCTCTGCATAACATGGACAAGAAATTAAAGTAAAATTAAAGTATGGAAACTTGTTCATTTATTTATATCAGTAAGCTTTAGTTTTACAGACTTGTATTTTGACATTTGTATCTGTAAGCTTAGCAAAAACTGCTAAACTACAATTACACATACAAAAACCCTGTTTTCAAGTACACCTTTTTGAGTGATATAATATTCCATGTTAAAGAGCTTGCCAAAAATTTGATTTTGAGCATCTATGACAACTGAATAACTGAATACTCTGCTGATGAAGATCATGTGATATGATTGAATGCTTCAGAACAACTATTAAATTCAATTGAACCTCTACTTTATCATACTGCTCTGTGGGAGTCTTCACCCTGGTCTCTTGAATTTATTAGTAGGCTACAATTCTGTAGCATTACTACCTGGACAACACATTCTGTAAACCTTTTCCTGAAAACCACAGTTAAGGATTTCTTCAATAGCCTACAGAAGTTACTTGATAATTACTGTGATACTGTGTTTTCTGAAAATGCATGAAATAACACTTCATAACACAGCCTATGGTGATCTAAACAAGATAACATTGTAATATTGGTTCCTACAGCCAATGGTGGTGGGCTAGGGATGTTTAGGTGGAGACCATTTTGCGCTTGTGACATTATTTGGAACCACAGTCTGTGCTGTGATTAAAGTCCTGCCTGTACACTCGCCAGACTCAAACATGAATACACCCACAGTTGTCAATCATGTCATTTCACCCCCTTTTTATGGCATCAAATAACTAATCAAAACAAAAATGAACACTTGTGATAAGAACTACTTAAAATGACAGAATCATCTTTGGAAAAAGTTTATTTGACGTGTACAGTGACTTATCTGTTTGGCCTATGTCCCATCTGCTAACATGGAGGGGGCAGGGTTTATGACCTATACTGCAGCCAGACACCAGAGGATAATCCAGATGTTTTGGTTCACTGTTGGTGAGCTGTCATGATATCCATGTTTATATACAGTCTATGGTGGAAAACAGTCCGCTACAGCGTAAAGACGTACTACATAATTTAGCCTTTTTCAGTTCTCACCAACACATATCGTATTTCATTTGACAGAAGAAACTGATTTCAGTGTGCCTCCTCTCAAGACTCCCCATTGTGAACCACAAAGAGAGGCATAGTGATGGAGAAAGCCCAGTGGCTGACAGCCTGTCATAGAGTTAAACTCAGTGTCAGCCGTGCAACACTTTCACATTGACATTAATTGCAGGTGACAGGGCTAGGTACAAGGCTCCACACAATGACAATGATGACTGTGGAGGAAATTCTTCATGGTGTCCCCTTTGTTTGCTGTGACAAGAGTGATTATGCAGACTAGGAATTTGTCAAGACCACATTATTGGACACTGGCTAACTCAGGAGTTTTGTCGACAAAAGACGAAATACAAACACAACCATAAACCTTCACTTAAGTAAAGTTAGAAGTTAATTTTTTTTAAATTGTGCTTGTTGTAAAGAAATTGTAGTTTTTGATTCACTTTTCTCCTCTCATTCACACACACACACACAATCACATAAACACGTTTTTGACAGTTAAATTTGTTGATATTAATAGTTGTACCAAAAACCCTATCTCTGTTTTAAGAACAGTTAAAGGTATAAGTCTGTGCTACAATCCTTAAGAAAACCACCAGAATTTTCAAACATTTAATCATAAATAAAATGTAAGCTCTTATACAATATCTCTAAGAAAATAATTAGATATGGAAGTCGAAAATGTTCACCTGTAAATCACTTTCAACCTAGAACCAACTGGGATTAAATTAGAATTCTAAATCTAAAACTTAATATAATTAATGTGGTTTAAACAGCAGCAGATTTATTCCACGTTGGATTATTATGTCATGTTTGATTCTGTTGTTTTTTAGCCATGTTGACGGGTTAGGGATGCCAAGGCTGGTTGGCCAGTCCATCATTTTGGTTGAGAATGAAATACCTCATCAAATATCAAATACATTTGCCATGAAATTTGGTACAGACAATCATGCTCAGGATGAATTGCAACTCTCCACTGTACTTTTAAGCTAAGATGGTGAGCATGGTAAGATAGTTAGCATGTTAGCATGCTCATTATTGTTCAAAGCACTGGTGTGCCTAAGTACTGCCTCATTAATCTGCAGCATGGCTGTAGACTGGTAGCCATGTTAAATAACATTTGTCATTAGTCATACATACATGTTCTGCTAAAGGAGAACATCAGGAGGACTAACACACCATGGATTTGAGATTTTGTTGATATCACCAGAGTGAATGCCTGGAGAAGGACAGCACAACTGATGACAGGGTTTTACTGACGTCACTGCACAGTTTTTTTAAATGCATTTATAGCCATTTGGGACAGTTAACAAGCAAAATCATTTAATACATCTTTAAACATGTTGTTCAGTGAATTCTCTGATCCACCACCCACCATGCTTCACAGTACATGCACTCACACAAATACACCCCCACACACCGTACCCCTATTCTTGTCTTTTCCTTCTGTACATTTTTCAACACCTTAAGGTGTCATCTGCAGAGCTGTAATGGATGTTTTAATGGTCCTGTGATAAGTGCTTTGAACTCGTTAAGTGTAATCACCTTAGAAATTTCCCACTGAATCATTTCACATATTTGCAGCATTCTAATCACTCTACAATTTATGCCATTGGCAAGCTCAGCACTTAGACTATGGGACACTAACACTCTCCATTGAAACCCAGGGTAATAACAATACATGTGCTGTAGTGATGGAAACCTATAAGTTCAGGTCAAGCCTTCCAATAGGAAAACAGTAAGTAATAAATTCTAAAAATAGACCTGCAAGTTTGTATACTGGGGTCCAAGCACGACACAACTCGGCAGATTACGCTGAGACCAGAACGCCATGGTGTAGCTCAACTCACTGACTTTATGGCAACATTTTGCTACATGCATGCATCCCCTGGGAGCTGTAGTTCCAAAACTTAAAGCATGATCATCTCAAATAAAAGAAATAAGAAGAAGACTAATAGGAGTGACAAAATCCATTATGACACTTCTTTAGCTCCGAAATGTCCTGTCGACATTATTATCCCTGTTTAAAACCTGTGGACAAAAATGTCCTAGAACATGTATAAAACAACTAAAATGTATATTAATGCCCTTTATGAGTAGCCCAACTCATTCAGACAAAAACTACACTGGATTATATATATGACAAGCCATGTGGTAAATCTGCCTTTAAAATCCTATAAATAAAAGTAGTCAAAACCGAGCAAAAATTGTAGGTTTCAAAGGGTTCATGTATTTGGCATTAGTACAATTAACAAGTTATTAACCAAAGCATGCTTGCCTTTATTATAACACTCCTTCATGTGGCCAGATCTACCACCTTAAATTTCACCATCACACATTGGATGGTTACACCTTAGAACCAAAATTATGGGATATCTGCCAGGGAAATGTTTTTTAGTAATACAATTTCATAATAACAATAGAAAAACCCAAGCAAAAAACTGTTGGTACATGGACCCCTAATACATATATAAATACTTTATCAAAGGCTGACCACAGAGATAATATCAGATTGGATTTTTTTGAAGTCACTGTAGTCACATGTTTGGTTCAATGTATCTGTGTCCTTTATATATGTTGGAGCTGCATGGAGAATGTTCCCTCTGACAGATCCATATGAAGCAGAGGCCTGGTGTCTGGTGGGTGATGAGCCTGTCACAAGAGTTATTACAAGAGTTATTAGCAGACTAGATATAAATTCTTCTTTTGACACATGCTCTCATGGGGAGTCACAGAAACCCCTGGCTCACCAAAGCATTCCAGCTGATTGATGAAGATCCAGTTTAAGTTAAGCGTCCATGCTGGATCTGATACGACGCTCCTGTCCTGCACGTACTGCAGCAGTTGCTCATCCAGCAAGTCTTTTTCTTATGCCTGGCTCTGCTTTCATGATGCTCACCCGCCTCAGCTCTTCTTACTTTGTTTGTCTGCTCTTTGTCTTCACCTGTGCTTTTAAAGAATAAATCCATCTTGTTTTTACAACCCTGCTTTTATTTTTCAAGAACACTACACATGTTAGCAGTCCACATAGAAGGGAACACAGATAATGATAATAACTAAATGTTAAATGTCCGGGTTACCCAGTTACATTAGTGTACACTCACACCTTACAATTAAAATTATGGATTATTAGAGGTATTATCTCTCATATATTTCAGATGTGCCCACTGTCATTTTGATCTCCATTAGAGTATCCAAAAATATCCTACACAATCTGACTAATCTGTTTATAAAGATGTGCTGTGGTTCTTGCTCAAGTTTTTCTTTGGTGATGTTGCTGTGTTCCCAGATCTCATGCAGTTATTTTGGTTACAATTTAATAATAACTGATAAAAATAATGTCCAAAAAATATGAAAAACTATTATGTAATGCTGCACTAATCTCTATTTTCATATGAACAATTGGTAAATGTGTAATGTTGCAGTCATAGCGTCAGTCATAGTGTTGATCTGCAGAGAATTATCATCAGTTCTCTAGTTCCTCCTAAAGAAAAATTACAGTGGCCTGTTTCAGAAAGCAGATTTGACCACCTCTGACCCTGACCTTTGAGTTGGCCTACCCTTAGATGGGAAACAGAGGCTGGCCTGAAGGTTTAAAAAGGTTTTAATTTTCACAGTAGCTTAGCTCTTGTAGCACAGTGGAACCATCTATCCATTAACCACTATATTTTCTGCAGTGTATCACCCTTATATTCACTGAAGTCAAATAAGTCAAACAAAATCCATTATAAAATGAAGATTTTTTCTTTTCTCAAAGTGTTTTGAATTTTGAATTTAAAAGACTAAGTTGTCCTTAAAGGGGAACGAGACACATAACACTGTAGCAACACCACAATGCTATCAGGATAGCAAGTACCATGCCTTGTACATTATCCTGTTCTTTCAGTTTGTTTTTTAAATACCATTGATATGCACACAAGTTTTATACATGTACAGTATCTGGGTGTAACACAGAGCAAAACATTCAGCTGCTAATAGTTTTGTTTTGGATGTTCAAACATGATATGCATTTTGAAATGATGAATATTGTGATCAAGCAAAAACATGCAGCCCATTGAAAACATGGGTTTCTGTGCACAGAGAGGCTGGGGATTTCCATGACAAAATGTCAGGATCATACTCAATTACCTATCATTACAATATATTCTTTGTTTAATCATGTAGTCTTACTGAGATGGAGCTGTGTAATAACAAAACACTGATATTAATGACAGAAAACAAACAATACATTAGTCCATGAGCCAGCAAGGTCTATGGTCCAACATCATTAAACTAAATAATGTTTAACAATTTGTCAAAATAAATTGTTTGCTATCTACTGATGCACAGTGACATGCACTTCAAAGCCTTAAACACTAGGCCTTGAATTAAGTTTTTATTTCTGTCACACCAAAATCAAAAATACATTTTCATGCTCAAACTTATGGTGTGTTCCCCCCAAAAGTGAATTGTGTTTTTCTCAAAGTGAGATTACATTCAAAGCCAAATACACGACGCCAATGAAACTAAATGTGTCTCATTCACTGTAGCTGTGCTCGCAGTGTCATAAAAGCCTATCAGTGTTTGATTCTCCTCCTGACATCACTGAGTTCCTCATGTTGAATCAGAAATGGAGGAGAAAATAGCCATCTCTGGGCATCCGGAGCTTTACAAAACAACTTCATTTTTAGACAGAGACCGGGCAACAAAAGATTGCTTGGATAAAAGGTAGTGAGAAAGTTCGTAAGTTCTGAAAATTTGTGAATGTTACTTGATTGCAGCTATCTGAACACCATTCAGAAAACAAGCATTTGGAAGGTTTTATGCTAGACCTGACAAAGCATGAATTCATCACATTTTACAAATTGGCATCATGATGTAGTTATTTTGGCAGCCTTTTGATCTGTGTGTTGCAATTAAACTATAAGGATGGATGGGATCTGAGTTGTTTTACATCAGACACATTTTTCTTTTTTTTTTACTTTCAAATTGTACTGTACTGTCTGCTGAAAACCCAATAAAAAGATTTAGAAAAAATAATAATACATGTACTTTATTGATTTGTCTCAGAAATTACGTTTACTACAAATTTGTTTTCCAAATAAGTTTAGTTTGTTTGTTTCATTTGTTGCAAACAATATGTTCTGAATATGTGCATGCAAGTTGTAGGAAGATGGACGGGCTGAATGGTGGGTGTACAAAGTGCAGGACTTCGAAAACTCAAGACTTGGGTGGTTAGGTTGAAGTCCTCCCCCATTGAAAAATTTATTTTGCTTATTCAACATTTATGTGTTAAAACCGTATGACACAATTATTAATCCAAGAAAAGTATTTTAATCTTTGAAAACATGACTTGGGGTGGGGGTTCTTAAAGGTTAGGGAATGATTATATTTTCAGTTTAATTAGTAATCATGCAGTATCTCGTCCTTCAAGTCACTGTTGATTGTTTCCATATTATATTGAGACTATGGTCTTTTCCTAACCATAACCAAGTGCTGTGAGTTACGGGTGCCCTCGCATTTCTCAACCTATTTACTGTTGCAAATTAGTAGTATAAGAACATAATTTAAATCAGGAGAGACTACAGTAGGAGTCAACAAATATTTATTGACAAGTGCATAATAAAGATGAGACGTATGAAGAGTTACGAACACTGGATGTAGTGAACTGGAGCTGAATAGGATGGAGGAGGGAATGACTCTGCACTGAAATGGCAGCAAGCACGAGAAGAGCAGATTTGAAGTTTAGCAGGTGCAATATGATTGGCTGATGGTGATCTTGGCATCTTGTTGGATAAATTAGTAAAGGCACATAATCAACTGATTAAGAAAGCAGGAAGTGAGAGAGAGGCATGTGAATGAGGCATAAATACTTCCTGATGGAACTTACGTTGAGCTTCATTTTTGGGACACAAGTTTGAAAAATACGCATATGTACACATTTGCACATTTACAGACGCATATATAGTTTTTAACAGCAATAACCCAATCCCCTCTGTTCGTGAACAATGACTTCAACTGAGACCACTATGAAGCACATTGGATGTTAAATGACCAATTATATATACTTGGTCCATTCCAAGTTGTGCTTTAAAAGTAAGTAATAAAATATTAAAATCAATTTCTCAAATGTTCAGTAACCCAGAACAATGACGCTGTTGGGTGGGAATACAGAAAGTTGCTGTAGTCTAGTCAGATAAAAGACAAACACATGTACAACCTTTTTTATATTACTGAAGTACAGCAAAGATAATATTTTAGAAATAGATTATTTAAAAAAAACAGATGTCATTACTGAATAAATTTTTTATTCCTGTGATTGACTTGCCTTTATAAAAGAAAGCACTAATTTAAAGTTCTGGGATGGTCTAGAGGGTAGAACATTTCACAATGAAATTCTATTCTATTTTTGAATAGAAATAAAAATAACAGCAAATCTATCGTGATGGAAAGGCTAACTGATATTTGCATTTATATGGTTTGCTCAACACCTGCCTCTAATAAGCCACTTATTCGCTGTCCTCCTTTTGTTTTTATTTGCGTATGTGGGAAAAATTAGTTCCTGTCCATCAATTCCCGCACAGCTGTCACAACCAATGAAGGAGTCCATTTGTTTCTAGACATTCCCACACTGTGCATTTACAGAAATACTAGGACACAGGGCAAGGTAGGCCAAAAATCATTGGAGATTGGACACAGTCCAGTTCATGCCTAAATTCTCATTTTAGTCAGAAAGTCATGCACAGAGAACAAACCTATAGAGGCCAGAGGAAAACAGGCTCACCTGTGTCCTGACACCAAGTGTCCTTATTGAGGGGCTATGTGCCGCGGTCCTTTAAAGTAGCTGTAATTAAACCTCTTCTTAAAAAACCCACTCTTGATCCAGGGGTTTTATCAAATTATCGACCGATATCTAACCC